>VXBO01013617.1:26026-66517 GCA_013400135.1 Rhinoptilus africanus
AATTTAATATATTAAATATATTTTTAATATAAATTCATTTCTTTATTATATTAAATTCATATACTGGGGATGCATGTTCAAAAATTTCTTATTGATCAGTTATGCAACTAAAATTTTGGAAGTGACTGTGTTAGACTCTACTGCATGAGGAAATCAGCGTTACCATAGAAAGACAGAAATGATGTTTAGGAAGCTCCTCTAGGGGTGTGTAGTCCAACCTATGACCCTATGACTTGGAACAGGATCATCATAAGTACTAGATCCTGCTTTGCCTGAGTCAGAAAAACCCAACCTGATGGAGGTTCCACCACAACCCTGGTTAACCTCTTCCAGGGTTGCACTGACCACAGTGACAAAGCTGTTTTTGATTTCTAGTGAGAATTTCCCAAGACCTTTTTGTCTGTCACTATTGAGAAGAATTTGGCTCTGTTGTCTCCTCTGGTAGAGAAGAGATCCTCTTATAGTGGTTTCAGGCTGCTTTTAGATCCCACATGCTTTTCTTCTCCAGACTAAACAATCCCAGCTACATCATCCTGTCATCGTGGGTTGTGTGAGCAAGGCCCCTGGTCATATTGGCTGCCTTACACTGCATCACTTCCAGCTTCTCATCTTCCTGAACTGGTGGCTTAAAACTGAGTTTAGTAGTCCAGGTGAAGCTTTTCCAGCATCAAATACAGAGGGGTAGTAACCAGTTTCCTTTGATCTGCTGGCCGTGTTCTTGCTGCTGTAGCTCAACATGCCTTATTTGGGATGACAGCAAAGTGAAGACACTCTTTCAGCCTCACGTTGCATTTCAGCAATACCCATTGCAACTCCCGATCCTTTTCAGTGGGGCTACTAATTACCAGTTGCATCCCCGCCTGTATTGTTGCAAAGTCTTGTTCTGTCCTAGGTACAGGTTTTTTTACTTCATGTTGGTCGTAAATAAGATTTCTGTTGGTCCAGTCCTCCAGTTCACCAAGTTACCAATACTCATTAATGCCATTCTTAAAGATGGGCTTAATATTATCCTTTTTCTAGTTATCAGTGTGGTTCACTGAAGTGTCCATTGGCATGGACATTAACCCTTCTTTTAAGTTTTTGGATTTTTTTAAGAAAATTAAAATGGTGGATTTCCAAATTTCTTCGGAATTGATAATAGTCAGTTGTGGGAGGGCAAGTTAATCTGAGCAACACAGGGTCTTTATACTCTTAGTTGGTATGTCTTTGTTTTTGTTGTCTAAGCTGAAGTAAAAAGCAAAAAACTAGTAGTATTCTAGGATTATTTATTTTTCTAAAAAAAAACAGAGTTTTGAAAAAATACTGGGAAGAGCAGGGGTTCTGTTGCTATAGTCAAAGTCAGTAAAATAGCTGACTATAGGTTTATTTATAAAATACACTTGTAGAAAATGTTGCAGACTTTTATGCTTCCTCAGAGCTCCATGGTAGTGGAGACTTCATATAGGTTGGTGACTACAATGACAAGGTGCTGATTCAACATTTGGTTGCTGCAGGTTCTGGGAGGACATTGCCGGAACAAAAAGTAAGCAAGTAGTGACAATCATTATCTAAGTCTGCAAGCTGTTATTTGGAAAGGTTCTTAACAGATGCCTGCTTTCTAAAGATGAACCCTCTAATTCTATCCTACCAGAAATGTGAAGAGCATAAAGCTCCTCTTCTTTTTTGAGTACGATGAACAGGAAGGTGTTCTGTTGCTGCTCGGGCTTGTTATGGGTTTTGCTTTCAGTGTGTATTACTTAGGTCAGCTTGCTTGTGTTTTAACTCTTCTCAACCAAAAGAAACAGTAATACAGTAAATTAACTGTTGTTCTCAGAGCTCTTTGTTTGAAACACTTAAGAAATAGTGGTGGAAGCTCACTAGTAGCAACAGCTTGGGGGAATTTAGCCCTGAATGAGGGATGTAACAACTTGTGTTGGAAATGATAACATACACTTTGCAAAGAGGTAATAAAGTTATTACCTTCCCTGGCAGCTGAAATAATAAAAGACAAGATCTTAAGTATCTTCCGTTGTTTTCCACATATTCTGTGTAAAGGAAGGAACAGCAGGACCAAAGTTGAGGGGTTTCTTGCAAGTGACTAATTTGGTTCACTGTATTTTTGTGAAATTGAAATCAGAATATAGCAAGTATAAAAGGTCAAAGTTTCGGTAAAGTCAATAGTTCACAGGCTGAATGAAAGCAAGAGAGAGTTTCAGCATTATTTCAGTCTCTTTTACCAATTTTGGCACCTTAGCATTTGGAAAAGCAGGAGAGTGAAAGAGAAGATGGATACCCCATAAGAACCTGACAGTGCTAATGGCCTTGGAAAGGTATTAGTTTGTAAACTGGTTCAAGTGGTCCATCTTGCTGTCTCCTTTGCTCCATATGCAGAGGTTTTAATTTTGGCCTTCCTTGTGAGGTCTGTAGAGGTTGCTGAGGAGCTCCTTGGCTTCACTGGTGCCCGTTCTGCTGTTAGCACTGTCAGCTGGTTGAGGGACTCTTTTTTCCAGGGAGCCAAATCCTTTTGTCATGAATTCACTGTTTTCAGGGTTTCTGGCTTTACATAGTAGCATAAGCCTCTGCTACTCAATACTCCCACTGTAGAGTTGGAATTGTGCGTTCCTTTTCACTTCATCCAGTCCAGTTAGCTATCACTGGACGTTGCATGTCAGTACCTCCCTTCCACTGAAGCTCTCTTCCTTGCTCCAATTTTTTCAAATTTTCCAAACTGATTTTCCAACTAATCTTTCTGTCAACATTTTCTTTGCTGCCATATTGTCAAAATGTCATAGAAGAACTAAAATTGTGCCTACTCAGTATCATTAGCTCTGTACTTTGCTTGTTGGTGGTTTTGCTTTTATTGATTGTTTCCCTGATAAAGCTTTCTCCACTTTTTTCCTTTTGTAGATTTTAAGGTATGCAAAGAAACATATCTAAACAAACCTCTTTCATAACATGTGCTTAAGATCTTCATCCATTACTTTTTGTCTTACTGATATACTTCAAGGCATGGAGCTATCCACTGTGTCTTTAGATAGGGTGTTCTGATGCGTCATACTAAAGGCTAGGGTTTTCTTTGATCCTTGCTCTACCTTTCCTTGCACTTGTAATATCTCAGCTCTGAGCAGATGAATGGTAGCATAACTTGCTTAATGAGTAATAAAATTTAATACTGTGGAAAAGGGAAGTGACCATCTTATAAGCCTTGGTCTCCTGGATAAAATGAAGTTGTATCAGCAGAGACTATTACAGAAACTGTTACAGTTCCCTAGATATGGGAAGGAGAGATCAACAGCTCAGCACTGTAGGTGGAGTCTACATTGGCAATAATGTAAACTCCAAATGGTAGTTGGAGCCAGCTGGATCCCAAGCTGCAAAGGAGTTTTTGGTGAATGCTGGGTACTGTGTGCTTTTTTACAGATCTTGAGAATTATTGTTTGGTAGGACCAGTCCAAAGTGGATCCTGGGAGAACGAGAAATAGCAAGCGTTTAGTGGAATGCAAGCATCCAAAAGCAAAAAAAATACTTCTATGGTGTAGAGAAGATACCGAACACTCTTCCATTACATTCCTAGATGCCTTTAGTTCTGTCTTCGTAGATGAGTTTGTCAGAAAAACTGCTTAAAGGAATGGGCTTAGCTGTTTGTATGAACAGTGAGAGGTGGAAATGGAAGGACCTCTGAATCAGTGTTGATACTAGGAATGTCTCAGAGCCACACCTGATGTAGCTTCTTGCAAGTCTTTCATTAGTCTGGATTTTTTCATCATTGCTGAAGCCATCAAAACATGGGTCAAGAAATAGACTGTGAAATTTAAAAGTATTGCACAAAGCTGCTTACCCTTCTGCTGCTCTATAAGGCTACTTTAGAGCAATATGCTTTTAGGTGTCCATTCAGCTTTTAGGCTGGCCTGAGATACTTTGGGAGTGGTCAGCTCAGAGTTCTAGAGCAGAACAGTGAGGAGCTAATGCAGTTCAGTTAGCTATCACCCTCTCACAAAAAGAACTACAAAGATGGGAATGAATGAGAAGCTGCTAAAATAAAGGGTATGAAGTGGAATTACTGTTCCTTTTACTTCCCTGCCATTGTTGGACCATTCTCTCCAAAGCTGTGAGGTGATTTTGCCCTTCAGCTGTTGTAAGAAAGAGGAAAAGGAACATTTTTACATATCTTTTATCTGGACCATGGCATGGGTTAAGCCACTGAAGGTTTTTTTCTGGATTTTTTCAGGGATTCTTTTTCTTTTTTGTTTTAACAGTTTTAGTAGATTAAAATGCAAATTAATCTACAACATCTTACCTTATATAGCTGTGTCCTAGGCACATCCAGGATTTTCTACTTATAACTGAAAGAAGCTTGCAACTTTTACAAGTATTTGCCCTTTGCTGCCAAGTGCGTCAGTAGAAGAGTGAGCTGAATGTTTTTCTGTATTGCATATGGGCACTATAGTATTTGTTTTCTTCCTGGATGTCACTTTTCAGTAGTGCATGATGCGAAGAGTCGAGTACTTTCTGCCTGTAAAGTAGGTGTTAAGCAATAGTAAGTGTAGATATGCAGGTCTCACCTGGATGCATGAGGAGACATGAACATGAATGGTCCTGGTTTTGTCACGTCACTTTAAGTAGGGTGCTGCACTTTTACACTGTCATTGTTATCAGAAATATAACAGTGTAGATTTAGTAGGGGCCTGCAGCAAGAAGTGCTGCTGCTTTGCAGCAAGCATGCCAGGGGGAGTTTGTACTGTGCATACAGAAATCCTGTAGAAGCTATGGCATTGCACTGAGTTAATGATTCCATGGGTTAACAGCTGACTGGTGAGTGTGGATTCTGCATCAGACAATAGAGAGGACATAGCTGAAATATTCAGCAAGTTTGTTTTTCATTGAAATGTAAACAAAGCTGCTTTCATGGGAAGTGCCTTTCAGATACACTTGTTTCTAGCCTGGGAAGAGCTGTACAGTTTTCCTTTTTACTGCAGATTACATGCCTGACTACAGGTGGCATTTCACACCTGTGAAAATGGGGTATGAAAAGAAATGCTACATCTGTGAAGAGGACAGCGATCCTTCCCTCAGGCAGTGTTCGGTGCTGTAAAGTTAATAGCAGCAGTTCAAGGCCTGAAACAGGGAAGAATCAAGTCTTGGTCCATTTCTTCAATCGAATGCTGTTATTGATGGGAAAAGGAGAGGACCTTACTGTGTAAATGCTTTAGATTAACTTTTATGTGCATAGCTGAGATAGCATTAGAGTGGGAGAAGATTTTAAGCTGTTCAGAAGGAGTGACACTCCCCTTCCTGCCCCCAGATTCTTGGTAACAGGGGTCCAGTGACTCCTCTATAGAGTCTGCTATCAGGAGAATAGACATAGAAGCATGAAAGCAAGCAAGCAAGCATATGGAGTTAAGCTTGTTATCATAATTCCCATGCCTGCAGGTAATGCATCAACCTCTCCCACACAGCAGCAAGAGTCATTGCAACCTGCAGTATAATGGGGAAGCACCTGCAGTTCCATGTGCAGAGATGAGATGTCTGTTGCATTTACGAGATTTTGTCTTACAGATGCTGCTCTGGTAGATCATGCTGCTTGGGTGGATTCATCTGTTTTTAGCCTGTATTTCTGGAGAGACAGAAGAGAGATAGTCTTCAGATGTACAATATGTTTGACCATCCCACCTTCAACTCATCCTCTTTTTCTCAGATAATAGTTAAGACAAAGTGATATTACTTTATTGAAATAATTGTTCAAGGCTTAACCTCAGTCTTTATAATACTTGGCTAAACAGTCAATCTTTGTAATACTTGCGTTAATAAGCACCGCTGATTTCAGTAGGAATATGGCATAAATAATGAATTTCTGTAGCCGGCTCTTTCTGACTGTGTTTGCACCAGTATGAGAATGACTGCAATATATCTGATCTATTAGATAGATAGACATTCAGATTTCTCTAGGTTTTCCACACCACGCACATTTCTGCAGTATTTCTTTAAAGTTCACTTTTATGGCTGGCATGGGTACAGTTAAAGTAATGGCTATAGTTGAAAGTCAGTGTTGCGGTTTTCTAATGTTTCCCTCATCTAATTAAATGTTTGCTCCGTACAGTATGTGTGCTATGTGAGGAATTCAGATGGTTTTCAGTCATGGCAATGATTTGCAGATTTTCTTATCTCAGGCATTTCTTTTAAGTACCTTGCACCTCATCATTCAAATAACAGCAGAGCCAGGCTCTGCCATGAATTGAAGGGAAAAGAAGATTTATTTAGACTTGTTTCAGTGGCATTTACAGAAATAGTGAGATTCTTCCTCCTTTTTACATTAGAAAGATTTTGTTATGGAGGAGATGCATTAACAGGATCTTAATTCTTTGTAGGACTGGAATTGTTCCATAATTTGCATGTATATTTTTTCTCCCTCAATCCTTTGAAGTGTATTTACTCAAGAGACAGTAGTTAGAGATTGTTTCATCTTTAATCTCTTACTGGGTTCCAATCCTCCAAGGGTTGAGGTCAGTGGAACTATTCAGGTGTATGAAGCTGTTCAGATGCGCAGGCACTTGCAGAATCTTAGTGCATGGTCTTCTCCGTGGTAGAAAATAGTGCTGTTGAACCTGGGCCTATGTGAACAGGTGTTGGATTGCTTTAGATGATACCAGAATAATTAAATGTTATCCTCATTAGAGCTTGACTGGTTATTTAAAGCTGTATAAAGCTCTTCAATAATAGCATCCACATTATTCCTCATCCAAATGCATCCGTTTTAGCTGTATCCCATAGGATTTATGTCAAGTATAATTAACTTGAACGTAATTCAGACTTTTTTGTCTGCATGGTGTGAACAAAGTCATACCTGGAATCTGCAGCTGTACAGGTAATTAAACCTGGTGCTGCTCTGTGCTGTTCAACTGCCTTTCAGTGCCTTTTCTCCTCATGTGGGCAGAAGAGTGAGAGAAGATCACCTCCCTCATCTTCATTCCTTCCCTTCAGGTTTTTATACACAGTGTTGATATACCCCTGAACCTTCTCCAGGCTGAACAATACCAGCTCTCTCAGACCCTGCTCCTATCCCAGTGATGCTCCAGGCATCTTTGTGGCCTTGTGCTGGACGTGCTTAAGCAAGTCCGTGTCTCTCTTGTCCTGATGAGCCCAGAAATGGGCACAGAGCTCCAGATCTGTGAATCCAGATCTGTGATCCAGAAGGGATCACCTCCCTTGACCTGCTGGCAACTCTTTCTGATACAGCCCAGGATACTGTTGACTGCCTTTGCCATGAGGTTGCATTGCTGGCTCACGGTCAGGTGCAGGTCTTTCTCTGCAGAGCTGTCTTACAGCCACTTGGCCCCCAGCATGTACCTGGTGCTGGGGATTATTGCTTCCCAGGTGCAGGAGTTTGCATTTCCCCTTGTTGAACTTCTTGAGTCTCCTCTTGGCCCATTTCTTCCACTTCTAAATGGCAGCACAACCATCTGGTTTATCAGTTACTCCTCACAGTTTCCTGTTGTCTGCAAACTTGCTGGTGAAACTTTATCCCATCATCTGGGTTATTAATGAAGGTGTCAGTATCAGCCCCTGGGTTATATTGCTAGTGATTTGCCTCGTAGTCGACTTGGTGCAGCTGATCACAAGTCTCTGGGCCCAGCCATTCAGCCAGTTTTCGATCCACCTCGCTGTCTACTTATCTAACCCATGCTTTTTCAGTTTGTTTATGAGGATGTTATGAGAGACCATGATAAAAGCCTTACTAAAGTCAAGATAATCAACATCCACTGTTCTTCCCTTAGCCACTAAGCTAGTCATTTCACTGAAGAAGACTATCAGGGTGGATAAGCATGATTTCCCCTTCATAAATCCATGCTGACAATTCTCAATCATCTTCTTATCCTTCATGTGTTTGGAAATGGTTTCCAGGGTTAGTTGCTCCATCACCTTTCCAGAAACTGAGGTTAGTCTAACCAAGCTTGCAGTTCCTTGGATCATCCTTCATGCCCTTGAAGATAGGGGTGATGCTTGTTCCCTTCCAGTTTTAAGGAGTCTCTCACAATCATTGTGACATTTTAAAGATTACTGAGAGTGGCCATGCAGTGGTATCAGCCAGCTACCCCAGCTCTCATGGATGCAGCCTTTCAGGCTCCCAGTGGACTTAAATATGTCCAGTTTGTTTAAGTGCTCCTTTGCTTTGGCCTCCTCCACTGAGAGTAAGTCTTCCTTGATCCAGATTTTTCCTGTGGTCTCAGGGGCTTGAGACTCCCAGCGGCCTGTCTTAGTGGTAAAGACTAAGGTGAAGAAGGTTTTGAATACCTCAACATTTTCTGTGTCATTTTTCCATCAGGTCCCCTGCCCCATTCAGCAATGGGCTGAATCGATACTCCAGTTTTATATCACTTCGGAGTTTAAGTGCACCCTGGCGGTGTGTGTAGTCACATGGGACACTTGACTAGACATATCTGTTTAACACAGTGGACTGTGGAATGCAAAACAACTTGGAACAGACAAGTCTGTTCTCATCTTTAGGGCTAGAGAATGTACCCTGCAGAATTAATCAAATAGTTTGAGTGGTGTAATTCTGTAATCTTTATTTCCTCTGCCATTTGTCCTGCTGGATGTTTTCAGCAATTAACGTAATGTTGTGAAATAAAATGTTACTGCTCAAATAAATAAAACCTCTTCTTTATAATCCTAATAAGAGAAAAACTGATTGTTTTATAAACGCTTCTTTAAGTACAAGGTCCATAAAAATGTGAGTTGTTTTTTAACTTGCCTTTTACTTTGTTTCCTTTGCTGCAGAATCTCCAAGTTACACAGAAGCCATTAACCACTCTATGGTGATGTCTGACAGCACTGTGGGCACTAACCCTGCTTTGCTGAGGGACAGCATGCAGACGGATCCCTCCTTTCAGCGCTGTTTTGCATCTTCATGTACTGTTTCAAGTAACAGTCCTATCCCAGGGGGAGAAAGGTAGGAAAAGATTCTCCTACCTTACTGTTTAGTTCTCATAAATACATTTTCTGGCCAAGATGTGCTTGCATCTTCATTGCAGAGCATTTGTCCAAGGACTTCAAGTTTGGTTGTAACATTAAATGATGATGTTCAGCAGCTGGAATTCACCAGATACACAGATGTTATTTATATGTCAGGGACACGCTTGGCTTTGAAGATAAATAGGAGTATAAAAATAAATAGGAATTTATAGCTCAGTTACTTTATTGTGTGCTAGCACAAGCTCATACAAATTTTCCTGTGTGCTTAACCAGCTTCTGTAATGCTTTACTGAAAAGCATTTCATGAAATTTCATGTTGGAATAAGTTGTATATGAGAGGGAGCATTCTTTTCACTTTAGTACATGCTCTTCTAGTCAGTAAAATGTCAAAGGATTTGGTTTTGGTAGCAAATAGCTGAATCCCTTTCAACTGCTCAGCAGGCTGAGAGATTTTATTATTTCATACTTGTATTGTGGTAAACATGTAGGGCTCTGGACCAGAGCTTGAATAGTATAAATTTACAAAATAGTCCTTGTCCCAAGGAACTTGCAGCAATAAGATAAGAAATAGCAGGAAACACAGCAAACAAACAAGGAGCCCCAGATTACTGTTAGAAGGTTCAGAAGACCATGACAGTCAATGGTCAGTCATTAGCACTGCCCTATGTTTCCTTAATAGATGAGGCGTTACATTAGAGCTGATTAGGTTTCCTTCTCTGTCAATCTGCAGTAACATTCCTTTGTGGCTAATTATCGTATTCTTGTTCTTGGATAATTGGCTCCTTTTTCAGAGTAAGTATTTGGAATGCTGTTGGTTGGCGTGTTATACTCTCAGTGAGGACTTCAAGTTGATTCCTATTTATCTTTTATTTATCTTCCCATCTAATTAATTTCATTTTCAGTCAGTACTTGGACTGTGAAAGAATGTTTTCATTTTGTGATTATGAATATGAATCATAAGACTGAACAAAGTATGTTAGTATTTCCTGAGGAGGAAGCAATGTAATATTTCATTATAAGTGGATATGAATTAAAAGCTTATCAGGCGATGCATTCATTACCAAGTTTACATTCCTTCTTCAAACTTTATCTAGAAAATTCTGTTCCCTTCTTTCTAAATGTTTTTTCCAGCACTTTTCATCTAGCAGATACCTACAGCTGTGGTTGTTTTTTTCTTGCAGTTCCATTTTCTTCCATTTGCTTCCCTTCCATTTCTTTATGGCCCTTCTACTTTGAGGTATTCAGATCTACTGATACCCATTTCCATAGTTCCCTTTTAATTAAAAATCCTGTGTTTTTTTATATATCTTAGGTCAGCTCTTTTTCCTTTGCATCTCACAATGAGTTTGTTCTCTCTATATTTGATATTACTGGTAATGGTTTCCAGTGCAATCTGAGGGCATTTCACTTTTAGAAGCAAAGAGACAATTTAAACTTTTATCGGGTGGTTTCATCATAAGCTTAGTTTGTCTTGTTTATAAAGGTGTTTGTTATTCTTTACTTGAGCAGGTGGAATTGATACCCAGTAGCAAATGTAATGTTTACTGTTGAAATATTTAATTCTATCAATTAAAATTAGTCCATCATCAAATAAACTAACCACTGGACTTGCCTCCCTTCCTTTTTTAATATAAATTCTATTAAGAGGGACCTGGGTCTTGTGAAACATGTTCTTATCATAGTTACTCATTTGTTGTGTGATGGTGCACAACTACCTCCTTAGCCCATTTCTTTTCTTTTTCTTTTTTTTTTTGCTGTGGCAGTGTCAGTTTTCTTCCATAAACATCTGCCTTTGATGGCAGCCCTGGCTTAAGAAATTCTTGCCTCCTACTGCTCTTTTTCAGGTAGCACTTCAGTTCACCATGTAGACATCTCAAGGACCACTGTATGTGAAGCAATGCTGTGAACAGCCTCACTGAATTGATTCATATTAAAAGTAGCCCTCTCAAACAGGAAGGAGGAGTATTTTTAACTGTGATTAATTTGATGGCCTGGTTTACAGTGCAAACTCAGAAGCAGTCCCATCAGCATGACTAGGTGGAGGGTGAGATGAGGCAGAAAGTAATCGCCTACACTGAAGAAATGAGTGATCAGGGTGGGGCTGTAATCCTTTCATCCAGCTGCATCACCAGGTTCAGCATGTTGTCAAAAAGAGCACCCTCAGGTATTGTCCTGGGTGGAGGGATTCATTGCTTTCAATGATTGTTGCAGTATGGGTTGTACAATGACATTTTAAGGCAATGATTTGGCTGTTGTTTTATTTTTGTGTTCAATTTTGGGGTTTTTTTGACAGCTCTTCTGCAACAGAACATCCTTGGCTTGAAAGCAGCCCTAAAGCTTCCCCGTCGCTCCAGCTTTCAATGGGAAACAGCAGGCCGCCAGGAGGCTACCTTGTGCCCTCTGAATTTTCAAACGCCATGCAAGATGTCTCTCTCTTGGCTCATTTCCAAACTCCGGGACTGCAAATCGTCACCTTGAGCGGCCTGGAGAGCTCACCAGCAGAGCCACAGCAAGAACCTGCTGCCAGCAGCAGTGCTCGGGCCTTCCTGAGCAACAGCAGGGCCAACAGGGGCAGTAGCTCCCCCCGAGAGGAGACACAAGCTACTTTCATAGCCAATAGTAGCATCTCTCCTAAAACCATGAGCTCATCAGTGACAAGTGCTGAGGACAATGGCTTTTTGACACAAAACTTTCTTACAGTGGCCTCTGGACATAACAGCCATAACAGTGCTGTTCAGCAGCACCATGGAGGGAACCTACATGCTCAACCACCTCTTCCAGAGAAAAAGAGGTCCTCTGAAGGAGACCGTTCCTTTGCTTCCGTGTCACCTTCTTCAAGTGGCTTCTCTAGCCCCCACAGTGGAAGCACAATCAGCATCCCCTTCCCAAATGTCCTCCCAGATTTCTCAAGAATGTTAAGCACTTCCCCAGCGGCAGGTAGGTTCTGCATCAGAAAAATGCAAAATACATTAGATTTTATATGAGTTTATAAAAAGCATTTAGGGGATTTGTAAGTGGGGAGGGGAAAAAAAAAGAGCAATGGAAAGGAAAACGTCACAGAGAACTGCAATGTTTGCAGTAAGTGGTGCCAGTTCACTGGCTTTGAATGAGAACAAGGCTGCAGGATTCTTCCTGTGCTTCTTTTCTGCTTCTGTCAGCCAAAGGCAAGCCTACCTTTTGAACTGCCAAACCACAAGCGAGCAGTTTGGAGTGCAACTTCTTTTAATAAGGGCTGGCTTCTCTCTGCACCTTCGTAGACTTGTGTCAAGAATAGTTAAAAATGTAGATGTATAGTCACTGGACCCCAGTGAGAAGCTTTGTATTTAATACAGCTTTATAAATGTAAGAGGTTTTTGTATTTTATACATTTTGCAAAATTAAACTCCAAGAGTGCTTTCAGAATCTTAATGTACATTATTGTATTTGCTGGTTCTAAAACAAATCAGAGTTTCTCTAAATTGTCCTTTTAATTATGAGTTTTTTGAATAGTTAAGGTGATCAGAAGTTGAAAAGAAAAGTAAAAAATGCTTTTGTATTTAAAAAAATTCTTGACACTTTTTCCCTTTCATTTCACAGAAAATGCAACCGATAAACATGTGACCGTAAAATTTGTCCAGGACACATCCAAGTTCTGGTATAAGCCAGATATTTCAAGAGAACAAGGTATATCACCTGATAGGTATTCTGATATAACCATTGCCAGAAAGGCTAGTTGGTGAATTCCCCTTAAATTTTTTTGATGCATACCTGATGTCTAAAAGAAATACAAGAAGTATAAAACCTAGAAGGGACACAGACAACCTCACTTAATTTCTTTTGTCCAAAGGCTGAATTTGAGAGTGGAGGCCAGTCAGGTAGTCCTTGAAATCTATACAGTTGATCAGACAAATTATTAGCCTAACTGAACTAACTACAATGAAATTTAAATCTGCCTGTGGTAGCTGATGCAAATGCACTTACTGAAAAGCTCCAGGTTTTGGAATGGCAGATACGTGTGATGCAATAGCAAACAACTGTCTGCTCTCAGAAACCTTTTGAGTCCAAGTGTGTTGCTCTGGCATGATCTCAGCCACGTGTATTTCCCTGAACAGATAATAGGCTGAGAGATGCTAAACATCAGAAAATAATTCAGTAGCTAGAAGTCATCACAAAAACATCCTTATCTACCAGTCATTTTGTAGCCTGCATTTTATTGTCAGCTGCAAGTCATGTAGATTATTTCTTAAAGGTCACAAAATAACACTCCCATGGAACAACATCTTTATGATGTACAATACAGATATAGTACCTCTATATGTAGAGGTATTATTGAATGAGATGGAGAAAGCTTTTATGGATGTGAAAATGTATACATACAAACTTATACCTTGTCCCTGCAACAATGTGTAAATAAAGCATGCTTGGTGCTTTCTATATGCAATTGGTCTGAACCGTATTGTAGTATTCAGCTATACTGAATTGTATTTAATGAGTTATACCAGGATTTTAAACTGGGATTCTTAAAATGCGGTTGTCAAAAAGGCAAAATTACAAATTAGTTCTGCATTGAGAAGGAAGTTCACAGTAAACCAAAATAGCTTTCAGCTATTGGCAAACAATGAATTGCTATGTCTGTCTAGTTCATAGTTTCTCAAATGGTGAAGAAGCCTCTTATAGTGTAGTGGTAAATAAGAGCCCAAGGGAATAAGGATCATAGAAAATGGATCATTAATTCATCTTTGGACGATGTTTTTACTGGTCCTTTAACTCCAGTCCCCTTCTCCTTGTCTGCTCCCCACCCATAATGAGAACTGAGTCTTTAAATGTGCAAAAAAAATTTTCTGAGTTGATGGAAGTCCAGAGGGGGTATAGATCATAAAGGAAGTTTAGACCTAGCTGTTTGAACAAATGAAAAGAAAATCTTCCCAACCTTTTAGTATACCTCTTTTCACCCTACCAAGTAAAATTCCTTTTAAAAAATGTTTTAAGATACTGTTGCTGAGGAGGGAGAGCACTTGTTGTTTTTTTTCCTGTGCTTGATGACAGGTGCTCCTGTGCTCCTGTGACAAATGATTACTCTTCCCCTCCGGATTTACAAGTGTTATGCGAATACTGATGAATTGCAGGGTTTTATATATTTATCCTCCTCTCAACATATGACAGGTTATTGTGAAAATAGTTGTTTTCTTCACCATCTGACAGATTAATAGATCAGAATATATACTCATTTGCTTTACTCAGTTAAACAGGAGAGGCAATTATATCTGCATTTTCCTGATTTTGTTACTACTCTTTTATTCATGTAATCAGAGGCTAGGCCTTGCAAAATATTGCTTCATACCCCATATGTGTTATTTCCGTGTTCTGTGTATACAGACAGTTAAGGACTCCAGCCTCAGATTTGGGCTTTTTCCAGGGTTTCTTTGAAGGCTTGCTGATCGTTAGAAATTCTGGAAAAACACACAAGTATTTCAAAAAAGTTTAGGGGAAAAAAACCCAAAATACTAAGGTTTTATTAAGATCAATGATTAGATGAAGCTTTTGTCTTTTTTGAAAGTGAATTTAAGATTTTGGCTACTAGATTTAAAAGTCTGCAGCAGACTCATGCAAAGCAAGAGCAGTTTCCCTGCAAATGGTTCCTCATGGGGAGGACTTCCTATCACACTTCCAGCAGAGGTTACAGAATATGTATGTAGAATATTTCAATGCTTGCACAGTCAGAGAACAAATATCCACTTACATCCCTTCCCTTGCCTTAAAACTAGTAAGGAAGTGAGACTGCTTTGCAGGGACAGAAATTTGGTGGAGGATGAAAACAGGTCTGCTCTTCCTGTTGAAGCTGCATAGGAAAAGAAAAACAGTCCTGTGTAGTCAGCCTGGGAATTACAGGCTGTGCTCTCTGTCATGCTTCTAACAAGTTGACAAAACATAAGCAGGAATCAACTTGATCTTGCACTGGTTTTAGGAATTCTGGTAGGACCTGCATGTCCTTCTGAGTTTAAAAATCAGTAGGGATCTGTACTTCAGGCTTCTCTTGAAATAAGTACCTGTGAGATTTGCACAAGATGTTTACACTCAGATGCCCTAAATATGCATGATTGTATTCTGTTCTACAGCAATAGAGACAGAGAAAAGGATCTTATTTCCTTTAGTCTCCTATTAATTATAGATTTGCACTTGGTACTTTTTGGGGGTGTGCATTGTTCTGGAACTATTTTTCTCAATCTTTTCTGGATTCCCTTGCAGCCATTGCTGTTCTTAAGGACAAGGAACCTGGATCGTTCATTGTTCGAGACAGTCATTCTTTCCGGGGAGCCTATGGGCTCGCAATGAAAGTTGCTACACCACCTCCTTCTGTGCTGCAGTTAAGCAAGAAAGGTACTGTATGCCTTCTATCTGCTATTCAACAAGCCATACGTAGTAGGAAGTCCTTCTAATTGGGTAATAATCTGGAGGAATATTCCCTCTTCTACTAAGTGCAGCTTGAATTACAGATTCCATTTAGTATATTTTTAAATGAGACTGAATAAGATGTCTGTTGTACTTTACAGTTTAACCATGTTTTGTAAATATATGTTCGTGGTGCTGTACATGTATTGTACCTTATCAACCTAATAGAAAACTAGTGTCATATCAGTAATGAGTCCTCCCTAGCAATCAGAAGTCTGCATTTGATCCAAATACCACTATGTAAAGCTTTTGCTTGACTGGAAGGTTGAATATTTTTGCCCCTTGACTGGAAGGTTGAATATTTTTGCCCCCAAGATTTTAGTTTGAGACAGTTCTACATTAGATATAAATCTGAGGGGGTTCCCTAAGGAAAGATGATAGTTGTTTAAAAGAAGTGATGAAATACACCTACTCTGCCAACTCCAGTGCCTCCATGTATAACGTGTGTCTGATAGTTGTGAAAGGTAAAATGAGAATAACATCCAGAAAGCATTAATCAATGTATGGAAACTCAGCAGCCAGTATCTGTAGTGTTCTTGGCTTCATTTGTGTTACTGCAGGGGTAGCGGGGTGGTTATCATTGCTGCTGTTCTCCTTTTACAAAGCTGATTGTTTCATTAGTACATGCTGCCTGGTGAGGTAAGCAACTGAGATCACAGGAAAGCGGTGGTTCTTAGTGTCACGTTTATGGAAGTGTGGTTTTGTATGGGGTTGGTTGGTTGACTGTTGGTTGGCTGGGTTTTTTTTAAAGATTTCATGTGTACTCTGGGGCAAGGTTAGCAATCCATCTCTATTACAATAACACCTACAAATTCTGTACACTTAATCTGGTATCTTGAGCCAGATCCTTACAAAAATTTGCCATGTAATCCTTTGTTTCATTGCCAGGCAACATCAGCAGAACCACTGCGATGTCTTATTTGATTAAGACAACCAGGGTGCACTGGGGTGGTGATAGCAACGACAAGGAGGCAAATGGGAAGTGGCTGTAGGCATTTTTAGTAATCTTTTTTTATCATCAGACCAATGAAGACTAGGAAGACATGAAAGTTCAAACTCTACTAACCTTTAATAGCCAGTTTATGTTAATTGTACCACCGGCAAGCGGTAGTAAGAGAAAATTTTAGTTGAGACTGTAGCGTTCTTCCACTTCTTGCTCTGTGATATTTAGCTTTTTTAGTTCCCACTGTTTCATCCCAGAAAGCACAAATTTGTTCAGTCTCCTGCAGGGTTTCTTGTTCCAGGCTTTCCCTCCTGCATAACCCTTGTAGTAATTTATTTTTAATATTGTGAGAGCATAATGGCAAACAGTAAGCTGTTTGAAAAGGTGATCTTTGCAATATTTGCTTGCATGGAAGTTTCTGCTGTCCAAATGAATTTGTTCATCTGTATTAGCCTGAAAGTTAACCCTTGATGTCATGTTTGTCCTGGACTGGCTGATAGATCAGAGTCAAAGGGAGCATTTGTGTTTGTGTCTCTTTTGTTTGAGTTTGAATGGTTGGGTAGCTTTGTCCCGTTGCTATGAAATAACCCTCTAATTACTTGGAGAGAGATTCAGTTTGTAGTCAGGTGTGAAATACTGTGAATCAAGTCTTTCAAGAAATGAAGCTTTCTTAATTGTATGTGTACATGTGTAAGTATAAGTTTAAAAGAATGCTAAATCTCAAGGGAATTTTTATATGCCTCTTGGATTTTGAATTTTCTCATTACATCCAACTTAACAATTTTAATTTGTCCTAGGTTCCTGAGAGATAAAATCTAAAAAAGAGAATAGTGATCTAAAATTTCTTTTAAAATCTAGCAAAGCCTGAATGTTTCATGTAATTGTTTGTTTTAAGGAGCAAAGACTTAGTGTAAAACTGCAAACATTTCAAAACTTAGAAGTTCACTGAGAGATTTGACATCATTACCTTTGTGTAGCTAAATCTTCTATTGTTTTCATCTGCAAAAGTTCTGCTCACAGAACTATCACTAGAAATCTGAGTATTCCCTTGTCACATTGGATGCAAGTTCTTCTAATGGGCAAGTGCATTAGAATTTCTAACCATTTGTTTTCAAAATTTCTGTTCCTGTCTGTAGTTGGGACCATGCTTGGACATTTTGGACACCAGTGTATATTTGGATATCAGTCACATTTGCTTGTTTGTTTTTTGCAAAATGGCCTTTTTACTACAGGTTGTAACCTTGCAGCAGAGCAGATCTAAAGTATTCTTTGCATGCTGTGTATAAAACATTTGGTGGTAATGTGGAAAACTGCTTCATAAAGACCTGATAATTTGTGAGACTGTTGTCTGTTCATTGCTTCTCTTCATGAGCTTTCTTTTTCTTTTTCCACACAGTTGGAGATATGTCAAATGAACTTGTAAGGCATTTTCTGATTGAATGCACTCACAAGGGGGTGCGCTTGAAAGGATGCCCGAATGAACCATATTTTGGTAAGTACTGTGCATCACAGGGACACAGAAAATGGAAACAGTTTGCATTTGCCAGAGCTATTTCATAGACTTGGATGGAGTGCAAATGAGAGAATACTTTGCTCATGTCCTCATTATTTGTTTCTGTAGGAAATTTTAAGGTTATAGGAGCCTTGTACACATTTACCTTAAATATATGTGCAGGGCACTCTAGCACAGATACATGTGACCAAGCTTCAAGTCTACCACTGCCAATGCTCCTGCAGACAGCTGTGCCAGATGACTTTTAGAGGCTTTATTAATTCAGGACCTTTGCCTTATTTTGTCCTGTACTATACTTATACTGTATACTATCTGGCTGAAATGACACCAGAGTGGGACATTCACTAAGTACATTATGCTGCATCAGCCTACCTAATGCAATACGATGAAAACACTTTACGTGTTTTGGCCAACAGCCAAACACCTACTTAGCTGCTAGCTCGTTTGCCCTCCTCAGTGGGGCAGGAGGTAAAATCCTGCCTGTGGCTCAGTGGTCCTGCAGTGGGTCTGCTGGAGCCAGCTGAGTCCGGCATGGGGCAGCCCCTGGCCTCTTCCCACAGAGGTCACCCTGCAGCCTTCCCACCCCCTGCTACCAGCCTTTTCACATATACCCAATACACATGTGAAAGGTTCATCTACGATAAAATGATCAAGTGTAAAATGACAAATCTTATTTGAAGTAAAGGTGGACTGAATTTTGTCATTCTTTGGCATGAGGCTTACTTAAAATCAGAATTTTTAGCCCAGTCCTACCTTGAACCTGAAGTACCTGTTTATGGCATATATGTAGCCTTACTAATCGTTTAGTTTGAGCATCTCCTAATCCTTTAATGTATACAGCCTCAAAACAACTTTGCAGAGTAGGTGAGCAGGCACTATCACACGCTTGTATGGATAAGACAATGAAGAACTAATAGTATCAACTGGTCATTGTGTTTCTGTAAGACCCTTGCAGAATAGGGTCATCTTTCCACTTCAAAGACATTTTTGATGGGCTCTAAAAATGAGGTGGTTTTTGGTTGAACTGTGATTTTTCTCAAGCACATGATTATAATATTGAATGTTTGTTAGTAAATGGGATTAAGGATGGCTTTTTGTACAAACAGATTACACCTTCCTCTCACTCCTTATAGTCTCACATGCTAATGTCAAGGATGACTAATGTTTAATTATTTTAATTAAGTCCAAATGACAAAAGTGCCTTTGAATAGAAAAGAAGAATAATTTAATAGAGAACGCAACATTCATCATTGCCACATTGAATGGAGGTTTTACCTAGACCATCTTTTATACTTTTAGAAGCAGAAAACAGAGGTACGTGTAGACAAAGCACTGGACAGAGGAGACTAGGTGGCTAAGAGGCAGAACTCCTCACTCTTTCTCTGCCTCAACACCTAGCATTGACCCCTTGTGCTCTTACCATCTTTGTAAGATTTTACTACATTTAATGTAGCAGAAGTTGAGAGCATTGAAAGGAATTCACTGATTTCCACATGTTAATGTTTTTGGCATTTTTGTGCTTTCTTAATTTGAAGCAAAGCCATTTAGGTTAGGATTTAAGCAGCGTGTTTAAGCGGGGAAAGGGAGCGTATGATTGCGATTAATGAGTACATCGAACTGGTACAGTGCTGGGAAACATGAACATACCAAAGTTGACCAAAGAAAGTCTTGGTTTATGTGCTAGGAGAATTTATTTTAAAGGGTAGGGCCGGGCTTGAGAGCCATCATAACTGTTAAGCATTCTTGTTGTTCACCAAATTAACTATGCATGTCTTGTTACTCTTCTGACCACAGGGA
This sequence comes from Rhinoptilus africanus, assembly GCA_013400135.1. Lineage (NCBI taxonomy): Eukaryota > Metazoa > Chordata > Aves > Charadriiformes > Glareolidae > Rhinoptilus > Rhinoptilus africanus. The sequence goes on from VXBO01013617.1 coordinate 45,658, forward strand.
GTTTGACAGCTCTGGTGTATCAGCATTCCATCACTCCACTGGCATTGCCCTGCAAGCTCCTCATCCCAGACAGAGGTATGCTTGTTAAAGTACAGAAGAGATATACCCAGCCAAACTTTGCTTCAAAGTGCCAGTGTCTGAAGACAGGTGAACATGTCACAAGTCAATATCTAAGCAAGAACGCACAGGGAAGGAAGCAGTGTTTTAAAAGTGATTCTTCAGTATTGCTGATGGCAGTTATCCAAGCTGTAGTTGTGAGCAGACTAGTGCTGTGATGTTCCAGTCATAAACATATATGCATCATGGAAACCCACACAGTAATCTAGCACGTAGGAAGACAAATGTACTTTTCAGACATGAAGTTATGCGCATGTATGGTTAGATGTAACCACTTGTTCAGGTCTCTGTGGTAAAAGGCCTTTAGGGAAGGCAAGTAGGTAAAGAACAGAAAGTGCCGAAGCGTGACACTGGCAGGAAGGAAGTAGCAACTTACACAGGTCCAAATACTGTTTAAGGATATGATCAAAAAGCCTGTGTTGCATCATGGGACTGTAATTCTGATTTGGTTATGGTGATTTCATAAACCACTCTAAGACAACAGCAAAATGTAGCTATGTTTGCCTCATAATTGTCTGTTACTCTCCCACATGAAGTTAACACCAGATGTGTTATTGAAATGTTAAACATTCTTGTGGTTTTCTGCTGAACTCTTTAAACTTTTGTTAAAGGCCATATGTCAGTGTTCAGACATAGCATTTGAATTATGCAAATACATTAATGAAACCATTTTAGCTCAAAACCATGCTATGGTAGATGTGACCAGAGATCTCTTTATATGGCAAACCAATGAGGTAGGTGGCCTTGTTCTCCTTATCCTCCTCACCTAAAATGGAAAGCTCCTTCTGTTCTGGCAGAGGTGCAGGACTGAAACATTTGCTTTGTCCTAAAGAAACATACCACAGTGTGATTTTAATTTGGATTTAATTTTGAATCCAGTATGATCACACATTTTAAGGTGATCATCTGTGGTTAATGATTCTAGACACAGTGCATGGACTATTTAAAGCATATGGATAACTCTGAACATGTGAATAGTGTTATGCACCGTATTACTGCTCTCTTCCTCATTTGAATGTATTCAAAGACAGCATGCATGATGTTAAATACAACAGCAAGTGAGATCTTGTTACATGCATTTATATAACTGAAATAACATACTGATGTACAGTTTCTCCCTAATTTTAGTAGAATATGGGGAAGCAAAGATTCCACTGCTCCCTTAATTCAGATGTTTGTTTTCTACAGAAGTACAAAGAAAGAAGGATTATGTTGAATCAAAATACAATTACTTGATTCATTGTAGAAACACTGAGTCTTTGTGCCTAAATTAGTGTAAATAATACAAATTAAATGAGATAATTAAAATTGCACTATTTAAAACATTTTGAGGTTGTAGGGAGGGAATATTGGTATTGTTTTAATGTGACTTCATGTGTGTCACTGCAGCACATGCTATGTACTTATGTCTTCTACTGTCAGAAAATTAAGGTTGAACATCCCTCCTGCAGCGCTGGAAGCAAAACAACTCGTGCAGCACAAAAACTCCATGACTTATTAGAGTTGCAGATACAAGATTGTTTCATGTTTCCAGCCAAAACTTGTCCAGTAGATGAGATCACAATTACAGAAGTTAAACTCATACTTGACCATGTCCATTGATTTGTCACTTCATGTCCAGACAAGATACAGACAGTTGTTTTCTGTTTGCAGATCCCTTGGAGGAGATAGCAGAGACTTCTCCACAAACTGCTGCAAACTCAGCAGCGGAGCTTCTCAAACAGGGTGCAGGTCTGTTAAACTTTTTCCTTGCATTTGACTGTCACCAAATCTTGTATCTTACAGGCTGGGAGAAGCTGAAACTTAGACGGGACTAGAGGATGTTTAAAGGGAGCAGTTAAATTTAGAGTGCTGTGTAGAAGGGTAAAAGGCACTGTGAGGATATGTACCAAGTTCTTTCCGTTTTCTGCAACCAGCTCCTAAGTTCTACAACCCTGTATTTGCTTTCCAGTTGTGTCTCCCATGAGAATATGAGGTACACATAGGTTGGTTCAAGCACAGCAATTTCTAAGCAGTGACGTTGCTTTCATAACTGATGAACTTAGAGAAGATATTTTCAATCTGTGGTTGCAGAGGTTCATGAACTATGTATGAGGTCTGCAAAAGGCAACTAAGGCAAGTGTTCAGTAGGATTAAATTTTCAGTGTAGGTGTCAACAATACCCCTGGGAAATGCTTCCTCTCCCATCAATCTGAAAAAAAAAATTAAAAAATATGGCCTTGTGTTTCACTTGATGATGCATGTTGTTAGAAAATGTCCACTGTCTTTTCCATTGGATGCCATTTCATGGATTTCATGCATACTGCAGCACCCATTCTGGCAAGTTAAGTTGTGTTACCATCAACTCATTGATGTGACAGAAGAACCCTGACAAGATTACTTCCAAATGATGTGATACTATGCATTGGTACCTGTCTGAAAAAGTGTGGTGGTGTCCTAACCCACCATTATTGGACATGGTGCACTGAGTACCCCTTCATAATTTTATGGCTGTCCTTGGTAGAAATGTAGCCGCTGTGTTACTCCCCTGTACAGTGGGCATGCCCAGGGGATCCTGTCCATGACCTCCTATGGTCCCTGGTTTTCAGGCTGCTATGAATTCTCCCCAGGTCCTGTCTGTCCACCCAATTAGTCCCATTAGAATAGGAGAATACACTACATTTGCCACTCTCCTGTGAGTTTAGCCTACCACTGGAGTCACAAACAAAAGTGCTGTGGCCAAGCATGCCTTTATTCTTACAAAGCTGCGTCATTGCCCTTACTCATTTTAGGGCACTTCTGAAGAGGGCACTTGCCAAGCTGAGCAGCTCTGGAGAGAGAGTGTTGCTACTTGCTTGTTCAGCAAGCGAGTCTGCTTTGACTTAAAAATTTCAAGTACCACTTGGAGTGCTGTAATCAAGCAGGAATGTGTGACTGAAGCAATGGCAAGTCTCTGTGAGGTTGTGCCAGGAGTGAGCACGTGTTGGCCTTTCTGTCTGCAAGTGCTGGTGGCGTTTGTTGTGTCCAGCAGGGGAAAAAAACAAGGAGAATGATTTTTTGTAGAACTTTCTCTCCTGAAAGAGAACTTTCTCTGGCCCCAGCAAAAGGGGCATGTGTTGTCCTGTGAGAAATTTTGGGTTCTCCTTGCTTAGGCAATACTTTTCAAAGGAAAATAAATAATTCTTACTTCAGCTGGGCCAGTACTCAGATAATGACTTACGAGGGCTGTCACATCATGGATCATTTGGGTAGCTTAGTACCATTGGTTTTTCCCGGTCTTATTGTTGTTGGTTTTGTTTTTAAACAAGGGTTTGGAACCTGAATAGATAAATTAGCTAGGAAAGATCCTCAGAGGTTTTTTTTTTCCTTGATGCATCATTTCTCACTGATTTTCCATGTTTCCAGTCATAGACATTCAAGTTGTGGAGTCTAACACTGAAGTGTAGAGGCAAAACATGTAAATTGTTTCCTTTCCAACTACCCGCGCTTGTGTAAACACCTGCAGTTTAGTTAAAGCAGATGCACTTTTTCCGTGCTCTGCTTTACCCCAGTGTTCTCCCACTCCACAAGCAAAATAGTGAAGATGTGTTTTCCTAGAATGATCATTTTTATAGCTATCTGAAAAACCTAATGAGCATTTACAGTCATTATCTAAACGCAGAAGCTGACCCGAATAACTTCCTAGAGAGTGACAACTGAAGACTAGAAACTATACAAAGTGGCTTTTCCTTAGAATAGACCTTGCTTTATTAACCTTCCTCTTTGGCAGAAAAATTTTCTGCCCCAAATAAAACTCAGTTCTTCCTATCTGTTCCCACTAATACAGTCAAGGAACTAAGCATTCTGAACAAAGCACATTCCCAGTCTAAAGGCAGCAGGGGATACCTTAACTGGCCACAATGTATAGCTGCTGATGGTAGCATGGACCTAACTACAGAATGCCTCCTGTGGAAGATGAGAGCAGCAACACTGCAGGGCAGCTGCATTGCAGGAAAGACACAGATGTCTTCCTTTTGTTCTAGCCTTGAGTATGGTTTCTGTGGAATTCCTGTGATTCGATACCCCATCAGACCATGCATGATAAGTGAGAAATCTTTCAGCCTTTCTCATTACCTTTCCTTTCCTGTAATCTCCTTTTTAAGCTGCCATTTTTGCACTTTGCAACGCTTTTGAAAAAGGTTCCATGTAGTATTTTTTGGGCTACAGAAGTAAAGGAATCTGCTGTATTTGGTGACTGTATTTGAACTATCACATTGAGGGCAACCTAGACAAAATGCTTGGCTGTTTCATTTAGAAACAAAACCTGAACGCAGTCTGTTGACACCAGTGCAGTCATTGGTGTCATTGGCCACTCTGCAGTGTGGCAGAAGAGGAAGAGAAACCCTTCATCTGGGCGTCGAAAGTGGTGAGGAGTGTGACTGTGAAACAAGGCGAGTTTCCTGTGATGGGAAAGGCTCACAGGGTAATGAAGAGCTTTAGATCTGTACGAAATATACACAGTAATGATGTAAGAAGAGGAGGGCTTATGGCTGGGAATGTTATTTACGATTTTGGATAGACGTGACAAAAAGCTGTTCAGCAAGGAAGGCCTCATTGAACTTGCCATTCATCATCTTAAATCCCTCTCTGCATTTCTATAGTAATTGATTCAATAACCTTGAATGCTTATTGAAACTATCACACCAATGCTCAAATGCTCTTGGGAAATTTTACACTTACAAACCAAATAAATCAAATCTCTGGATCCCTTCTTTCACTGAAAGACTCCAGAACTTGGAGTTACGGGGCTGGTCATCATGCTGGAATCAAACTTACAGTTATGCAGGCTTTAACTATACAGTTGCTTGGTTGGTTTGAAAGTGCCAGTGTCTAGCTGCGTATTTTATGTAGGTAGTCATAGAAGAAAACTTTAGTCCAATTACAGAAAAATCGTAAGAAAAGAGAATAAATGAAAAATCATAAATGAATTAGATTTATCTTTGCTTTCATAGTAAGTTTAGCAAGCCAAGCTGAACTGATAAACAAATGAAATATTAGCATGGTAATTTGCATGTGTCAGCTGCCAGAGTTGTAAATTCTGTCCTGGATACCTACACAAATATTTTCACCAAAACACGAAGTCTATTGGTGCCAGTGTTTAGCTATGGATGTGTTTAATCATTCTTGCTTGTGCTGTAGAATAAGACTAAGAGGGCTTTTCAGTTTCAAAAACGTTCTTAATCTGCTTGTAAATTTGACTTTATATCACAATCCCAAAGCATGTGAATAATTCTATTAGTACTACTTAATAATAATTAATACTGTATAATGTTAATATGGACTGTTACCATGTCGTACTATGTAGTATTATACAATGCTCTAGTACTACTATGTAATGCTGTATAATATTAATACTTCTTTTCCTATTGCTTGCTGCAGATTTTATATGAGACCAGGTAAAAGAATAAACTGTTCAGTAGCCTCAGAAACCAATGAGCTTCTATTTTATAAAGATATTTTGGAAGTTACTAATTTTTCTAGGAGAGGAATAGGGCTTTTCAAAGTAAGTGCATGCCGGGTGAAAGAATAGACGTTAAAGGTCAGTAATTTATGTTAAAATAGAACATTTGGTAGTTTTCTGCCAATCTTCCATGTTTGCTTTACAAAGGTGGAAAATTTACATTTTGTTTAGTTTTGTTCAGAAAATAGACATTTGTTTGCTGTTGGGTAATGACCTCTCAAAGTCTTTCCCCTGTTTCATTACAGCATGTAACGTTTGGTACCTGAATTCAGTCGAGATGGAGTCGCTTACGGGCTACCAGGCAGTACAGAAAGCCTTTAGCCTAACGCTGTTGCAAGATCCTTCTCCCATCTCAACCATTGTCCATTTCAAGGTGTCTGCACAGGGAATCACGTTGACAGATAATCAAAGAAAGTAAGCAAAAGAGGGATGGGAAGAGAATATCTAGTCTTAACACCAACAAGTGTTGGCTGCTGTTGATTTGATTTTCCTAGTTATGTTCTGTAGCCTCTGTCTCAGAGGATAATAGGATTGTCTAAAGAATGACAGTGGTGGTGTCAGCTCTCTGCAGTACTGGAGAATGAACATTTTAAGCAATGCACATTACTTCCCCATGGCAGCTTTTACCTCTGGAAGGTCACTTTGCCATGGCAATTTTTCACTGTTGTTACTTCTCATAAAAAGGGAAAGTAATGGCTTTACCAGCATTTGGTATTCAACTGATTTAGTGAAATAATTGTGAATAATAGTGAAATAATCTTCATGATCTCTTTCATCAGTATCACTGAATAGAGTTGGTCTAAGCAGGCAATGTGTATCTTCAATATTTGAAATAGCCTGTAAAAAAACTGTGTTAAAAAAGTTAGCTTATATTTACTTTGTACTGAATGCTGTTAAGTATACCACAAAGTTTTTAGATTTGAAAACTGACAGTAACAAAGGAGGGACAACAGGAATTCATTATAGGTTAAAAAAGAAAAAAAAATGCCAGACTTCTTAATTCCATGGGGTCTGCAACTGTTTATAGTAAAACCAGGACAAAACCTTAAGTTATAATGTCTAGAAGGGCTTATATTTTGAAACTTGATACAATCAGATTATTCACAAGTTCCAAGAAGCTGCATTTCCCACTAACATAGTATCTAAATGGCCATTTTTTAGAAAAAATACATTTTATTCTTCTAGTTCTTTTTCTTAGCTTGAGGGTCAGTTTTCTTTTGGTTCAAAAACTCAATGTTACTCTTCTAAAGACGTATTTATTTGCTTAGAGCAGTTCAGGTGGCTTTCAGAGTCACTCATATGGCAAAAAGAGCATATAGTCATTATTAAATTTGGATTAAATAGGATTTATTTTTCAGATCTGTTCATTGTTTAAAATATTACACATCTTAACTATTCCTAAAACTTGTTTTATTTCTTATCCAGACTCTTTTTTCGACGACATTATCCAGTCAACACTGTTATTTTCTGTGCTTTGGATCCACAGGACAGAAAGTAAGGAAGACAAGCAATATTTCTAATAGGTTGTTCGTAATGTTGATCTGCAAAAAAAAACTAACATAGGTTTCATTTTTATTTCTCCATTCTTTTTGTTTGTTTTCTTTTACTGCTTTCTTAATGGACAACTAGATGGACGAAAGATGGCCTTTCTGCAAAGTAAGTGGACGCCTGTCTGAGTCTCTTTTAACTGAATGTTTTAGGAATATCATTACAGTGATCAATTTCTCAGTGTTCTAAATTATCTTTGTCAGATGTAGAAGGGAAGGCAGCTGTTCAGAGACAAAACTCTCTTTGCTCACTGTAATTAGACTTCAGTTACTTCATCTGTGCCTCTGAAAGTCAGGGCCTTACTATGTGATGGTTGGATGTCTGGAGCCAGAGCTAACTTGGTTTATTTAGGTTGCAGATCTGTGATTTAACTAAAGTTTCAGAAATGAAAACACAGCCATTTGCTACTCAATTTTGTTTCCGCTTGTCCAGCAACTCTAACACAAGCTTACTTGTCTCGCTTAGACTGGTAGCTTTAAACAAAGATAATCCCCCACATGGCACATTAATTGAAAACCCACCACACTAGTGTGTGGTGTAGATGTATAACTACCAGTAGACTGCAAAGTGTTTTCTGTTGAAGGCAAATGTCATTGTCCCCCTTTTACCCAAAGAAAAAACCTAAACAGAGAGAGCTCAGGGACTGGTTTCTGGAAAGGAAGAGAAATAGATGGCTTAAATCCTATTTCCAGTGCTCTGTCCACTGAGATGTGTGGCACTCAGAACCTTTCTTGAGGCAATTCCTGACGCACCACACCACACACACCCCGAGACAGGTAAGAGAACAGCAGTATTGAATTAGATTAAATATATTCCCAGAGTCAGCAGCATGTCTCTGACAGCAAACAGTACAGGATTCAATATAGAGAGAGTAGAAGAAAGGCGAAAGTCTCTTTCCTCAATTCTGGCCATCCAGAGCCACCCAGGAGCTCCCAAGTTGGCTGATGCATCTGGACCATTGTTTACCAGTCACACAGGACCTTGTCCATCAGAAAAGATGAAGCCTGATTTGTGCTTTTGGTTTCTGCAGTATCTTTTCTGCTTTATGAAACGAGGCAATGCCTGTCTGTCTTTTCTCTGATGTGCTGTGATTGTTGTCCTTGCAGAGTATTCGGGTTCATTGCCAGGAAGCAAGGCAGTGCCACGGACAACGTATGCCACCTATTTGCAGAGCACGATCCAGAGCAACCTGCCAGCGCCATTGTGAACTTTGTATCAAAGGTCATGATCGGATCCCAGAAGAAGATCTGATGCCTTTCCATCCTTGACTCAGAGCGCTTCATTGAAGGAAAGCACTGTGAGAGGGAGAAAGCCTATTCAGCAGCAGCGTCTGAACCTTGTCATTCCCAAGAAGGAAAGCAGAGGACAGTCTATCTGCATTGTGTTTGCTAGAGTTCAGCCTTTTAATTCAAGATGCCTGTGACTTAACAAAGCATTATTTCTTTGTTTTTATATCAAAGGACAAAACAAAAGAAGCTGGGTGCCACCCAAACCCATGTAGCCCATACCTGAATGAAGCATAAACGAAAAACTTTTCTCCTGAAGAGTTTCTAATATATTTTCACATGCTGTTTCTCATCATTTATTGAAGCGGAAATACTTACTAGGCTGTGCTACTTTTTTGTGCAGAAAATGTTTTTATAACCTCCACAAAGACACTTGCTATAGTTGCATCAATGGTAGCTATAGGCCTTGCAAACATGCTCTTAAGAGAATGATGGTCTGAGGAAGACTGTTTGCTCTTCCCTTCATCTTTATGGGATCAGTGATAGCAACTGAATGGAGAAAGGGGAAGATGTATGTGAAGAGAAGGTTTGTGCAAGTTGATTTCTGATAAGAAAGCAGCAGCGGCAATGTGGAATATTCAGGGAGATTGCTCAGTATCTAGTGTTAAGAAGGCTGGGCTGTCCTACTTTGAAAAAATTTTAAATAGGGCAGAGGTGGCAGAACAAAGAAAGATTGCATGGAAATCTATTCTGTAATTGGGGTTTTTTGTATTACTATTTTTTTTTACAGAGAAGTAAGCAGGGAATATTCTGTATTTTAATAATTATGGGAAAAAAGTGAGGGAAAAGCAAAGAAGAAAATTTTTATAATTTATATATTTTTACCTGTGCCTAATTATTTATAGTAGATCTCAGATCTTGGTATGTCACACGGATATTCTTAAACCAGACCATTGTTGAGCTTTGCCTCTTTAGCACTATTTTGCATAAGTAAAAGTGTATATAGCCTGTACCTTGCTATAGACAATAGACTCTCACATTTTGACTTTTGTCTTACAGTGACAACATACTTCCCCTTTCCTGTCTCTGCAATACTGTTTGGGAAGTAACATTTGTTCCCCTACCTAATGCATAATTATATTTCTGGATTCTTTTGGTCCCCTTTTTATTGGAGTTTTGGAGATTTTTTGTCATTTTTTTATGTGTAGGAACTATTTTTGGTTTATAGTGTGGGTTTTTTCAATAATTCCTTGAGTCAGGAAATCCAAAAGGGAATGGAATTTATTTTGTTACTCTGTCCCATTTCGTCCAAAATGTGTGATTTTTCCAAGCATCACACTTGTACATGTCCCTGTATCTTTCCAAATACATGATTATTTTAAATGCTTAACAAAGTGCTAGTTAGCTTTACAGAAAATTGATACGGATTGGTGCAGTGGAAACCTTCATGAGCTGAGGTCTACTGTGCAATTCCCATCCACTCCAAAAAGAACAGTACTAGACGCCCATATCAGAACTGATGGCAATAAAGCAGCTTCAGTGTGACGGTGCTGAAAATTTTCATTGCCTCTTTTTGTTTGATGGCTTTTGAATATCTCCTGGGTCCTCCTGTGTTTCAGAGAATAATGTGCTGAATTCGGCATGCTGATGCATGAGTCACTGGATTAACTAGTAACTGTATCCACTTGGGAATTTAATTCTTTTATTCCCTTTTACAAAATAATGGTTAAATGGAATAGGAAACTCTGTTTGGGCTATATATCATAAGAAGGTTCCACCAATTTGAACTACGTTTGTCCTGTATAAATTATGATCTGGTTTTTGTTAACAGCTCTCTTCCTATTTCCTAAAGTATTAGGAGCATTGAAACCTTATTCAGTGACTATAGCCAAAGTGTAACCAAATTATTTGTGTAACTGTGAATTTTGTATAAATAACTCTGTACTTTTTAAAAGGAAAGGGGTGCAGAAGAGAAAGCAAGAGAAGAAAGATTTGAAGTTTAATGTATTTGGACCAGGATGTAGTGTATTAGTAGGAGTGGGCATTGGATGTGTGTGGAAGGGTGAAGTATTCCAAAGCATAGTAGCTACCATTGAAGCAACAAAGACAGGTGCCTCTGATTTGTACCAAATAATTCTGTTCTCCTGACACAGAGGTATACTACTTAAATGGTGTTTATGTACCATCCAAAAAAGAATGTAGTTCTTACTTTTAGGAGCTTTGATCTTTTTGAAACATATGAGGACAAGTTTCCTTTTAATTCTTTTGATGTACCAAGAACCCAGTTGCCCAGTCTAGTCATCCACTTGGAGCCCAGTGAATTTCTTCAGCTGACATCTTAATTAAAGTCTCAATTAGATTTAAATCTCATCTGTTTTAAGCATTGAAACGAGGAAGAATTTTTTACTATATCTTTTCACTTCTGTAGATGATACTTAAATTTTAGTGTGTCTTGTTAGACACCACGTGTTGGCCTTTGGGCTGAAAATAAAGTCTCTTTTTTTTCCCCTCATGTATTATCATTTCCATTAAGGGCCTTGTTTTTCTATTCCATTTGCTTTCTTAAGGCCTGCTGAATCAAGATCTTAAGGAATTGAATCCTGACACTCCTGGTGGTGTTTCCTGGGAGTTTAGCTCTACTTGGTAAGTGGGGAAAAAATAAGTTGCCCTAAGGGAGGTTTTCTATTATGCATTCCTTTGGATGGTATATTGCCACAAGCTTTTGCTTTTTAATTAATTAAAAAATGCACAAAGCAAAATAGTTCACTATGTACCATTGTGTAGTGTATGTAGAAAGATATTCACAAAACTTACGTTCATGGCAAATACAAAACTAAATAGTTAATACAGCACTTTCTTTCAAGGTTTTTTGGTAGATGTATATATGCAGTTTCATAACTAATGGCAGCAAGATGACACGTGTATTAACCTGCTTAGTAAATTTACTACTCTAATCATACAGTGTTAAACTACAAAAGTGCTAAAAGCCATGTTTTTAATTAAATGGTTTCCATGTATCCAACAGTATCATTAAAAATTTAATATCTCCTTCTTGGATTTACCTACTAGTGAAAATTTTTGCCTTTTTCTTGAAACTGTAAAGAAGCATCAAAAGGTCTCCACTATGTAAATGAATGTTCTACAAATTCTGTGTATAGTCATTTTTTCTGCTCTCCAGATACTGCCTCTATTCAAATTATAATAAAATTATGAATGTGAAATATCACCACATAATGTTACAGGGCAGTCTTTTCTGAAAGCGAGTTACCTTCTGGCATTCAAAACCAGCTAATGAACAAAACCTTGGTGAAGTAAGAATAGGTTGCCTGCTGAAATGAGTTTAGTTTTGTTTTTTAAAGATTTCTTTCAAGGACTTGACTACAAATGAGTCTGTTAGTGGTTCAGGTCTAGTTAAAGCATATAATTTTCCTAGTTCATTTGTGGTTATAATAATATAAAAGTACCTTTTGCCTGCATTGCGTATTTCAGTGTAAGAAGGAAAAATATATGATGTCACCTTCTGAGATGTCTGTACCCATATAACTGTGCCTCCCCAGTGACCACATTGAAAAAACTTCCAGAGGAGCATGAGGTGGGTGAGAAATCTAAGCCCTAGCTCTCCCAATACAAAATCTGTGCGTCAGCCACACGCGGTTGAGTGACGTACATGCTTTATCGGTATTATTTCTGAGACTGAAAAATTCTGATATGAGACGAAAGCTGGTGGGAATTTTTCAGTCTCTGTGCTTGACATTCATCAGTACAGGCCATCACGAGGTTTATGCGTGGGTGTAACAGGTGAGAGAGTTGTGTGAAAAGTATTCATCTTTTATCAGAATTAATTATAATGTGGAACAGATGATGAGGATGCAACAGTAAAATGGATCTTCTGTGTCAGAGTCCAGTCTCCTGTTAAACTCTTGAACTCAGATGCCATTGTGCTCATGTGTGCTGCTATTGCTCCTCTTCAGAGGCTGGTTTGAGGTCACCTCGCTCCAGTGGATGAAAATCTGCTTTCAGTATTCATTCTAAATGTATTCACAGCTGGTTTATATGCAGTTGTTCTTATGCCAGCATTGTCTCTTAGCACGAATAACTTGTTATCTCCCTGAGGTATTTATAGCAAAAAATCTGACCTCCCTTGTGTCCCTCAGTCTTCCTTTGGCAAGACTAAACAAGTCAGCACTCAGGCCTTACATTTTTGTCTTTGAAAGGGTGCAGAGGCCTTTTTTACTCTGTCAGTTAAATGATTTCTTTGGAGGGACCCTGAGGTGAACAGCCATTCAAAAGGGGCACAAGCTTCTGCCTTGTGATTTTTTAAAATATTTATATTAAAAAACTCTTGGAACAAGAAAACTTGGCCCACCAAATAGGCAGAGTCTATCAGCCTCTACTACTCAGAAGCTACTCAGCTTCTGCTGTTGACACCAAGCACACAGGTTGCAGTAGCATAAACTACATCAGGCAGTGTGCACAAAGGCATTAATAGGGCAAATAGCTAAAGAAGTTCTCAAAAGCATAAAGTCAGAAATAGAAAGCTTGCAGGGAACTTAGCAAGTCTGGCAGACTACCAAGAAGGCAAAGGGGAGCTATGGGGAATTCACGGATCTTGCTGAATAACTGAGAAGGGATTTGCATTACATGTCACTGCAAGGGATATCAAACCAGGACTATTCCCTTTGAAGACATCTAGTGTCTTGCAAAAAGCACAAATGTTTGTACGATTTGAATGTTTTAATATTTGCAGAATCACAGAGTGGTTGAAGTTGGAAGGTCATGTAGTCCAACTGCCCTGTTGGACAGTTGCCCTAACAGGGCCATTTAGAGACAGTTGCCCAGGACAGTGTCCAGATGGCTTTTGAATATCTCCTGGGACAGAGACTCCACAATCCCCCTGGACAACCTATGCCAGCGCTCGATCACCCTTACAGTAAAAAAATGTTTCATGATGTTCAGAGGGAACCTCCTGTGTTTCAGTTTGTGACCGCTGCCTCTGGTCTTGTCACTGGGCACCACGGGAAAGAGCCTGGCTCTGTCCTCTTTACACCCTCCCTTCATATATTCGTACTCATTGATAAGATTCTCCCTCCAAGCCTTTTCTTCTCCAGACTGAACAGACACAGCTCTCTCAGCCTTTCCTCAATGGAGAGATGCTCCAGTCCCTTAATCATCTTCAAGGCCCTTCACTGGAATTTCTCCAGTATGTCCATGTCTCTCTTGTACTAGGGAGCTCAGAACTGGACACATTGCTCCAGGTTGGGCCTCACCAGTGCTGAGTAGAAGGCGAGGATCACGTCCCTTGACCCACTGTCAATACTTTGCCTGGTGCAGCCCAGGATACTGGTAGCCTCCTCTGCTGCAAGCGCACATTGCTGGCATGTTTTCAGCTTGGTGTCCACCAGAACCCCCAGGTCCTTTTCTGCCAGCACATACTGGTGCATGGGGTTGTTCCTGACCAGGTTCAGGACTTTGCATTTCTCCTTGCTGAACTTCACTTCTCCCGCCTGTTGAGGTCATGCTGGATGCCACCATGCTCCTCTGGCTTATCGGCCGCTCCTCCCAGTTTTGTGTCATCAGCCAACTTGCTGAGGTACACTCTGCCCCATCATCCAGGTTATTGATTAAGGTGTTAAACAGGACTGGACCCAGTATGGGTCCCTGGGGTACACCAGCCTCCAACTAGACCTTGCACTGCTGATCAGCATTCTCAGGGCCCAGCTATTCAACCAGTTTTTAATCCACCTCACTGTCTGCTCCTAAAGCCCCTACCTCAACAGCTTGTCTATGAGGTTGTTATGGGAGATGGTGTCAAAGGCCACACTGAAGTCCAGGAAAACAATATCCACTGCTTTCCCCTCATCTACCAAGCCAGTCATTTCATCACAGGAGGTTATCAGGTTGATTAAGGGTGACGTCCCCTTCATGAAGCCATGCCAATTTTATGAAGATGATGAGAGGGCTGGAGCACCTTCCCTATGAGGACAGGGTGGGGTTGTTCAGCCTGGAGAAGAGAAGGCTCTGGGGAGACCTTATAGCAGCCTTCCAGTACCTAAATGGGACCCACAGCAAAAATGAGGAGGGACTTTTTATCAGGGAGTGTAGGGATTGGATGAGGGGTGACAGTTTTGAACTGAAAGAGGGTAGATTTAGATTAGATATTCAGAAGAAATTCTTTACTGTGAGGGTGGTGAGACACTAGAACAGGTTGCCCAGAGAAGTTGTGGATGCGCCATCCTCAAAGTGATCAAGGACAAGTTGGATGGGGCTTTGAGCAACATAGTCTAGTGGGAGGTGTCCCTGCCCAGGTTGGAACTAGATGATCTTTAAGGTCCTTTCCAACCTAAACCATTCTATGATCCACAAACAGCTGGTGCTTTGCCCCATAAGGATTTCTTCTTAAATATGCAGTTTTGGCAGTTATATGGAAGATGTTCAAGGTTGTAACCAACTGCTTGTGCCCTCCCTGTAATCTAAGCAGTCTTAAAATATGTATTCATCTCAAATTCCTGCATAACCTTTTAAAAACCTAAGCCTTTAAAATCATTCAAGTACATTCTTATCATTGTGAAAGTCTTTGTCAAAGAGTTACTTCAAGAGTTCTTTAAAAAAACCTAGAATTAGCTTACTCTACAACAATGGCTTTTTTTTCAGGTATTGTATACATACTGTCCTCAAAGATTTTTTTTTTAGTCTACAGCTATTTATAGCCTGCCTAATTAAATCTGACTTTTGAGCTTTCTGATGTTACCACCTGTATTATATACAAGCTGTGATTTGACTTTAAAGCAGATGGCAGGTGTGAAAGAAAATACAGGAAAACAAACTTAGATGAAATGCACTATGGCTGGGGAATGTGGTATGGAATTGGTCCAGGAAATTTTTCTTGCTTATGTTTACTGCAGTAGAATAATCCAGCTGTAAAAATAAACAGGACTATTTTGATCTGTATGTTGAAGTACTTGTTTCCAGCCTTTTCATTCATAAGGTAATGTGAAACACCTACTGAAGTGGACAAAAGCTGTTTAAACCTAGGACATAAAAGTGATGAGAGACCTCAGCAGGAAGCTTCCCAGCTTCCCTCTGCATATATACGAAAACAGTTAAAATGGATTCATATAACTGAATACTATACCAAACTCACAGCCATATCTTCAAATATGAGTCTATTTTGCTCCAAGTGACAAAGAAAGGCAACAACTCCCGAAAGTAACCGCAAGATGAAATCATTGTCCTTGTGGGAACCCTCAGACAACTTTTGACCGCTTTAGTCTCTTTCCATAGCAAGTGCCAGGCATTTGAAATAGCACTTAGAAGCCTGTGAAGGATTTTTATGAGGAAATCAGGCTTAACATGTGTCTGTTTCCTCAGAAGGCAGTTACCTAAAAAATCCCAAAAGATGGTAATGATCGTGTAGTGACAATCCAACACTATATGGTTTACACATGCACTGAGACTTTTGAATATGCATTTGTTCCTGTCAAATATATATTTGATCTCACATTGTCTAGTTAATTGGAGAACATCCAGATTTGATATTTGATTTTATTTGTTCTTCGTTATTTCTTGGAACCAGCGATATCTGTTCCTCAGAAGAAGTGGAACAAACATGGTATGCATCTCTGCAATGGTAATATTTAGTCACATTTCACAATAACTAAGGACTCCTATGACTCATTTTGTTAGAAGAACTTGTTGAAGAGCTTAGAATTTTGTTTGCTGTTACCTCTGATAAATTTGTTAGATTTGGGATACCTTTACATTCATACCTGAACCTCAGTCCAGTTAACCAAATGATACACAGCCTGTGTATAGATTTTCCTGTGTGCATAGTCACACAAAGACCTTTTGTAAGGACTACATTCGCAGTAAGGTTATCTAAATATGTATGAACTTTCAGACTAAAGCAATATGTTGCTGAGATGTAACAGCTGAGATTTTTAGCAAATGTTGGTGATATGAAAATCCCGAGTGAGTTTGAAATGGTAAATCACAGTAAAAGAGAAACAATGTAAAGTGTCTCACAAGACTTTGTCTATCTTTTTTTCTTTTTAGGGGAAATTATTAATCATGTATAAAACTGTAGATACCTGCATGGAAAAATCCAGTCTCAAGCTCATGTCTATAAACTAGACATGCTAGATGTTGTTGACAAATACCTTCAGTAGCAGGCCTGTAGCTATGTTAAATCTGTGACTTGTTCTTGTGATTTCTGAGGTGGTAATAAAGCTGTAGGTGTGTGCAAGTAAAAAAATCAGGACCTTGGTCTATCATTACCCATTCCTCCTCTGTTTAGTGGCAGTAGATGAGGTTGACTTAGTATCTCTGGAGCTGTTTGTACATGTTGGGTAGGTTACAGAGCTGTCTAAAGATGATGGGATTTAACCATTTTTTAAGCAGTCATGGATTTAACACTCTCCAGTTTAACTCATACAGTCCGAGGGAATGTGTGTGTGTATGCTACTTGTCTCAGGAACAGGAGAAATAGTTTATCAAAACTTTCTGAAAAATCCAGCTTGTCCAATACTTCCAGGCACGTTTCTAGGATATGCCCCAGAAAAATGGATTTACCATTTTTTTGCCCTTTCTGAAAACTGCATAAGTGAGTGGTGGTTTGAGCTGGCTAAGAACGGGCTGTGCTGCAATGGGTGTTGGGCAGGAATACATTGGCTCCCTGACTCAGTGCAGGAGGACACTAAAATAAAGACCGTTTAGTGGGAAAAAAAAAAGGGAAAAGAGAAAGAAGGAGGCACTTGGGCTTCCTGCTGCATTTGTGTCAGACCAGAGGAAACAGGGCATTAGAAAGGTTGTAGCCCACATCACTAATACTTCTGCATTGTGTCCTTGATCAACACACCCTCCATATACATCTACTCCCTCTGTTGAGGTCCAAGCTCCTCCCAAGACCAGGCTCTGCATCAATATTGGATGTCCTGGCTGACTGCTCATCCCAGACAAAAGGTAGAGAAACAAGAAAAATCAGGGTACCATCAACAGCTCAAAGCTTCACCTAGGCTAGACAGTATCAGGGGAGGGAGTACTTCTTGGTCTGCCCAAGGCTTGCCCAAGTCCTGAGCATGGTACTTTTAAACCAAGCTGCAACCCACCATGTTAAGTGTGGGGACTTATGGGGCTTTATGCCCTTAAACCCATGTAGAAACATGTTCAGTATCCACAAGGTCATTTTGGCTATGCTGAGAAAGAGCAACATGCCTAGAGGGGGAGCTTGCAGTACAGCATGCTATGGACAAGCACGTCAACTTGAGCGCTGGAAGGAAGGCGGCTACAGAACTAGGCATGAGGCTTTTGGAAAGTGGGCTGTGGTGAAAAGGGAGAATATGTAGGGATTTAACCTTTTTTTTTAATACCATCAACATTGTTAGTTCTTATTTCTACTGTAGTAAAAGTATGGGACTTGAATTTGCCCTACGTTTAGGTAGGCATAATAGCAGTAATAAGGTAAAAATTGAAAATACTTTTGAAAATACAGTGGAAGATCTAGACATAAATAGGTCATTAAGAAAAATAGAAACTACTTTAATTGTTTACAAAAAAATGCTAACCTTGAAAACTGCAATATTATGAAGCCTCAAGAAATCAGGACAATGTCTCAAAAGTTGCTTTGTGTTGGTTTGAGTTTTTTGGTTTTAGATCTTCAGGAGTTATACAGGGTTAGAAATGCCCCTATTTTTGAAACTGATAGCTCAGTTTCTCGTGTAATTAGACAACTCCAGGACCTTTATAGGAACACAAGGCAAAGTGCCATGAGACCTTTGTTAACATCGTGTCAGTAGCATTGTTTATAGGATTGTTTACAGGATACTTACATTATATAATGGAACTTGGCTTGTATTTCTGCTTTACACCTCTGTAAATTCTGCCCTCGACCTGGATATGCCCAAAGAGCGTGCTGGGGAATGGCTCTGAATTTCAAGGTATCCCTGGCGTTTCTAGTAATGTGAACAAGGCATTCCCTTTTTGCATACTCTTGTGTCAAATATTTACAATCAAAAAACCTCAATAGAAACAGCGTTGATTTTTGTCAACTGGTGGGGTGATGTAGCAGCTCACAGGCACAGCCCCATGGAGGAGGATGCCTGAGCAGGTCCTAGGGAGCTGGTATTCTGTATTCTGTTTTCTCAGTGCATCTCCCACACTGCTGGTGCCAGGAGGCACTTTCTCTGGGAACTGCTTTCATCTCCCCACAAACCTTGGGGCTCCAAGCTTTTCTGGCTACGCAATCTGCAAAACCACACTTTTCACTCTCAGCAGGACCAGGCTCAAAAATACCAAACAACTGGACACTGCTCCCAGCTGAAGGTGTCAGCATGGAAAACTGTTTCATGTTCTCTCTCTCTCTCTGGGAACCACTTTCATGGCCCCACAAACCTTAGGAGGGTCATGCTCACCCCAGGGCCAGGCATCTCTTGTTTACAGTGTCTGCATGCACACGCATGTGCTCTGAGCCCTCTCCCGTTTCTGAATGCAAGCGTGTTCTTTTAGCTTTCACTCATGTCTGCATGCACTCGAGTGTGCCCTGAGCCCTCACACGTGTCTGCATGCACACAAAAGTGCTGTGAGCCCTTCCCCATGTCGCATGCACGTGTGTGTGTGCCCAGAGCCCTTTACACATGCCTGCATGCACACACGTGTGCCCTGACCCCTCACCCATGTCTGCATGCACAAAAATGTGTGCCCTGAGCTCTCATACATGCCTGCATGCACATGTCTGTGCCATTAGCCCTCATACACATCTGAATGCACACAAGACAGCTCTTCTTTGGGTTTCTGTTCCATTCTGCCTTCTGTATTTTCTTCTGCCTAAGCCAGCTGCTTTCAATGCTTTTGCTGGGTTTTGTCACGAGTCCACCCAGAACTTTTGTTTTGGAGCCTTATCTCAGGAAAGCCTAGGCATCAGGATTACACATTTACAGCTTGCCAGCTGCGCTTCCTTCCTCTGAGCTCAGAACATAACCCTTAGGAGCCTTGGCTTTGTTTCCAATACTTCTTTGTTCCCTTAGCACGTGTCTCCAGCTTTTCTGTCAGCTTTTGCCATTTCTGCCTTTGCGTCAAAGCGTCTGTAAGGGTTCTTGTTGCCTCTCAAAGAGCAAAAGGCAAATTGCTGGGGCAGGGAAGGAGGTGAGGAGAGAGGAGGAGTTTTTGGCCTGGTTGTTGTAGCTGTTTGCAGAGTGCCGTTTCTTGTTTGTGTGCACTGTCTCAGGGCAAAGTGAGGCTTCTCAAAGGGGCGGGTGTCTGTGTGCTTCTCCAAGAGACTTGCTGTGCCCGAGTGCCAGCTGGAGGATTCCCTGAGCAGGCTGCTCTGCCACAGCTGCCTGTCTCCCGAGGCTCCATTCCCTCCATCCCTCTAGATGTTAAAATATCTTCATGTAGTCATCTGTTAATGTGCGTGTAGCATTTTAAAGGTGAAACTTTAAAGATGAAACTTTTACTAAAGGTAAATGCTACTTTTCAAACATCTTTCTGTACTGGGAAGTGGTAGTCTCTCTGCAGGCAAAGTTGCAACATGCTCACTTTTGAACTCCCTATCCTAATCTCTCTCCCTCTCAGCATCATTACTAATAGTGTTATTTCCTCAGTTTGTGTCTGAGTGGAGAAGAAACGTTCCTTTTTGAGTCCAGGCACATGGTCTGAAGGCACTGAACATTTATGACTGTGCCTAAGGATTTAGTTTGTTCATAAACCAAGAGGATTGTTGTGTTTGTCACTCTGCATGTCTTTCTTGCTACTCATGCTCACAAAGCAACCAAACCAGATTTTGTATCCAGGGAATTAGGTTTAGAACTGCTTTTCTTCTGCTTCTTAGGACTGTTGTTGCATAGGAGTTCCTGTGCTCTTGAGCTGTATGAAGATGCTGCTGTGGATTTCCTGTTCTTCTCTCTTGAAAGGTTGTCCATGAGGAGTGGAAAAGAGAGGAGTGGGTTTTTGAAAGTCATCTAGAAGGAAACCAGAGCAAGAGGAGCAGTGTGGTGGCTGGAACCAGGCAGCCCACAGCAATATACTTGCACTTTTGTGTACTGCCTTTTGGCCAGGGAAGTGTGTACCTTGTGGCAATGAAGTGAACTGGTTTGTTACTGTGTCTTGATTTTCAGCCTTGTGGGAGTCTGTCACTCGTCGGAGGGCACCAGCACCTTTGCAACCCACCAAAGAGGCCGGTCTCCTCAGCAGACACCCCGCAAGCCCATCCACGGTGCGTTTTCCTGGAGATGGCCTTGAATTCTGCGCTTCGTTGCTTCTAACCCAGCCGGCCCTTCTGAGTGAAAGCAGGCTGTAACGGTGAGGTGCCGAGACACCGCCGGCTCATCGCAGCCGCGCCAGCGGCAGCGGCCTTGGACGGGAGCCCTGGGAGCAATGCCTGTGCGCGGGGGAGCCCGCTGTCGGGGAGGGGGCGCGCCCTCTGCCCGTGCGGGGGGCGGGGCTGGCACTCGGCGCGCGCGAAGCGCGTGTCCCCCTGCCGCCCCCGGGGTGAGCCCCT
>VXBO01013617.1:75344-124606 GCA_013400135.1 Rhinoptilus africanus
TTTTTTTGAGATTGACAGACAACAAAGAACTGAAATCAGAGTCTCAAATCAAAGTCTACTATCCGCCTGGCAACCTAAAAATACAGTATCTGTATAATCTTAGTATATTTACTACCTGTTTTTTAGATGACAAAAATTCACTAGAGACCCTGAAAAATACTTGGAATATGACTCAGGTCTTGCACGAAAGGCCAGCCTAAGCTGATTGAGATACAAGCTTAAGAAGTGGCAAGTGCCGGGGTGTACACCTCTCTTATGTGGTAGCCAAAAGAATATTTCATCATACTCATCAGATGGGCTCTGGAAGACTAATAAGAACAGTCAGTTCTTCTAAGTGTATTAGATATTGGCTTCCAGTTCTCCCCAACAAATACTCTTTCCTAGTTTCCTGCTGCCCCTACTTACACATACCCTGAGATATACTCACTGCCCTTATTCTTAGAGATTTTTAGCTTGCTGATGACACAAAGGGATGTTGCTTACAGTTTGACTGAAAGCAGGATGACCAAATTACCTTAGCAGTTTCTGTATTCTTCCTGTGAGTATAGAAAATGACATACTCAGCTCGGTCAGCTGTGTCATTTTGCCCATCTTTTCTCCAATGTTAGTAAGCATCCGTTCATCTGTAGCTGTAAGCCTCTGCACGTTAAATGTTCGTGCTGGCAAGGTCAAGGACATCAATAGAGGGAAGTGGATACTGTTGAAGAGCATTTCCAAGTGTTCCATTTCCAAGCGAACATTGTGAACTATTTCCAGTTTGCGCAACAAAGAGGGATCAATGAGCTTTGTGATATAGAAGAATTTCTGCAAAGCCAGGTTGTCAGATCTGAAAGCCACACAGCAGATTTTCAGTGGACAATAGCATTTCTTCAACAGGGCCTGCACTACCAGCTCATAGTTCCACTCAGTAACAAACAAGTCAATTAGCACATCAATACTGATTTCAAAGATACCTGGATTGCAGCATCTTTCTTGGAGGTAAACCAGCAGTTCTAAACAAAGCTTAGAGAGCAGCTGTGTCCTGGCCCATCTGCCCATTGTCTTCTTACACTCACAAAACTGAACTTCAACATCTTTTATACCCGTCAGGTCAACCACTTTCAATCTTTTCACGAAGGGAGAATGATGATTCAGCACGTAGTCTCTCAGCCCTGTCAGACAGCTTTCCAAGCACACTGAGCATGTTCTATGGCTCAAGTCTTCCTGGTAGTCCACAGTAGATCCCAAAAGTTTTCCCACGTTAAAGTCAACAAACGGCCAGTTCTCTACCAAGTCATGAATCACTTCCCCTTGCTCCAGTAAATAGCTGGCTTTAAAAAGAAGAGGAAAAAGATTATGGGCAACACTGCCGAGACTCTTCCTGGCAAATTCTGCATTTGACACAAATGCTTCAGCACTAATGAATCGAAGAGACTTCATTGTTGCTCTGGACTCCTTGCCGTCATGGAGAGTGACCTCTGTGTTTAACTGAAGATCCTAGTTGTTTATCACCTTCTATTTTTATCTGCAGCTGCTGTTTGCTGCTAACAGAAGCCTTGCTGGGAAGGCAGAATGAACAGTCACATGCTAATCCTCTGCTTTCTATTTTGGTGCTATACTGTGATTCTGCAGTAATTGACTGTGAGATCTTTCATCAGAGTTAATTTATTCATTTACGTCCTCTTATTTATAAAAAACTAACTCAGCTAAGTACAGACCACTGCCCACCAGGAAGAGTAAGATCAGGGCAGCACACAAACATGAGAATATCTTTCCTATGCCATAAGAAAAGGAACTCAGGGTCCAACTTAAACACATAATATGAACTGTATTCCACTTTCTTCCATGAAGAAGATTCACATGCTGATTTCAGTGGGGAAGATTTCTCACAGTTAGTATAGAGCTTCTCTTAAAAACTATAGCTATAAGGAAAGACTGAGGTGCTACAGTCATTGAGCTACACAATGTCCCTCCATTTTGCCCTTCCTATCACCAAGGAATAGTTAAATACAGTGTCTCCAGTGGAAAAAACCAAAGACTCTAGAAAAGATCACAGATTTGGTGACCAGGACACTTCCCTTTGATAGGACACTGAGGGTTAAGTACAACACAAGCTGAACAAGACAGACCACAGAGTTAAAACTTTCTCATAACTTCCAGGCAAGCAACCTATTGTTGTTGCTTTGAGCAACAAATGGTCTTTTCTTTCCTGTAGAGAAATCATGGTTTCACTGTGATACAAGAAAGGGGAAGCATTCAAAATCTATTATCTTTTCAGGCCAGGAGAAAAACCTCTCTCGCCCAGCTGTCACAAAAGCAGAGCTGATGTTTCTTTCTTTCAACCTGGTACTTGCCTGCCAGGGGAAGCAACGCTGGATATCTGCTTTATGGTCTCCTCTCATGTCTTTTGCTGAGCAACCATTGGGACAGAGAATGAGCATAGATTGAAGTTACTGAGTTACTTGGAACTTTTATATTTGTTGGGTTGTTGTTTGGTTGGATTTTTTTGGTGGGGGGGAGGTGCCTTATATTTGAGTTGTCAGGGTTCTTGCCCTACAATTGGGATTTCATTATATCTACTGGGTTATCCTCTACTAGCTATTGGCTGAACACTGAGTGCAAGACAATCCCATAAGCATCTTTCTTTTTTCTTTTGTCATCTAGAAAAACTCTCAAATCAAGAATGTTAAATAGTGCTTACAGCCCCAACTCTCATCATCCATTCCTTCTGCTCCCTAGGCCGTTCTCTTGTTCACCTTCTACCCTCTGCAGATGACCCCTACACCTCTTCTGTTCTACACCTCCCATTTCTCCAGTGTAATTTGTACAAAGGTTTCTGAGATCATCTTCCTGGCTGTCAAAACTGACTGTCTTGAGATGCCCTTGTTCAAATCCAGAGAAGGTTCTGTCAGATTTATTGACTTGAGTTCCATGCCATGCCCCGCCTTATTGTTGGAAATCGTCAATATAGAAGATTAAACTCCTGCTGAGAAATGCATCAGGATCTTACAGTAGCATGCTGTGTTGAAAAAGCTGCAGATGATAGCACCAAATTTAACACGGAAAAAAGTATTAAATTCACTGGGTTTTTTAAAACAATTATGAAAAAGCATAGAAGCAGAGTATCAAACTGTCTTCCCCAGCAAATAAGCAATAAATTTTTTATATAGAGAAGTGACTACAAATACTTATTTCAGTTTTTTACCTCTATAATTGTTGCTCTGTTCTAATAAAAATCCAGGACATTACTAGAGCAGTTTATCTTGGAACTTTCGGACCACTGATCCAAGCACACTAGGTTAGCAGATAAATAGGTCCAAATATACTAGGTAAGCAGATAAAAAGTTGTGTATATGCCTTAATAACTATCTGTTTAAATTTTTAAAAGTAATAAAACTATACTTACAAAAGTTTCTATCACTTTGTACATTTTTCTTGTCATACAGGGATTAGTTATATGTTGCTGTTTTCAGCATTTACAAAATTGCACAAAATATATTAATACCTACATCATCATCTGCTATGCATGAACTGGAGTTGAAAAACAGAGGGAATACTTAATACCTTGACAAGTTCTATCTATTTCATCTTGCATGCTTCTAAATTACCTTAGCGACACCACTTATCTATTTGAAGGCAAAATTAAGCTGACACAAACCAAAAAACTCTGCAAAAATAAAAAGCTTCCTCTGAATGACACAGTTTAATAAAGATGTCCCTTCCCATGTCATTTAAAACATATTTAGAATTTTTCTTCTGATTTTGATAAAATATTCCATAATGGGTTTACTTAAAAAAAAAAGAAAAAATTGAATCCATGAAGTGTGGTGTAAATTTTTCACATCAAAGCAGATGTGGAATTACCAAGAAAAGCAGAGTCAGTACAGCTTGAAAAAAGTCTTCATTGTCATAAGATTCAGAGCTGTCAAAACAATTACTATATTAAACATTTTGTGGTTTAATTAATGGTAGAAGAAATAATGAAAAATCACTTTAAAATGTGAATGAACAGCAAAGTTCATGATATTCTAGCATTCAACCTGTTTAACTATTCATTTTTTGCTTGTATGGCAATAAACAGTAAATTAATTTTAACAGAATAAAATGAACAATTTTTCAGTTACTACAAAAAGACTAATCAGTGTAAAAAATGTTCATCAAGCGAAGTTTAATAGGTTTTTAACCTTTAAAAAGAGTATTTTAAAAATAAAAGTATTTAATGATTAAATAGCTGGTTTTCAAATTAACTTGAAGTAGGCTACCACTGAGAACCTCAGAACTAAACTACATCCTAAATGTATGAAGAAACTAATTCTTGCTGAAGTGGATCCAATATGGGAGAAATTTCTATTAAGATTTTCACTTTTATGTTCCATTACAGGATATATACGACTATCAGCAGCTATGGAAGCACTCCTGGGTCAGGTCGAAATGAGACATGGCATTGGAGAATCCATTACTTTTGCACATTCAACATTTATTGGCATAGTCATGTAAAAACAGAATTCAGAGGTTCTGGTTTGCAAAGATGCAGCTCTGGCATAACTAAGGGAAAAGAACAGAGAGGAATGATTTGTTAAAGAATGAAAGTTAAGCAAAGAAAGGAATATAACGCTACGTAACAACACAATGAACAAAGAGAATATTGCTCTGCAGAGAATGTAGGGGAAGGCGGGCATGACAGATCTAATTATTTTGGTGGAATTTCTCAGTCCAGAAATAATCTGTCACGATAAACATTTTCTGCAAAATTGTTTTGACAATTATCATCTATATTCTATTTGAGGTGTTACAGAAATGGCAATCAAAATTCATCTAAAAAATTACAGAGATTTCTCACTTGTTAAGAAGTTATCTTTCATATAAGATTTTGTGACTCTTAGGAGTGTAGAGTTCAGATAGTTATGTTGAGTAAAATGGTTTGACAATATTTTAAAATTCCCACAGAAACTGGCAATCCAGGAGACTCCTGGAGTGCATTGAGGATAACTTCTTAAGCCAGGTAATTACCAAAGGTGATGCGATACTGGACCTGTTAGTCACCAACGCAAGTGAGCTAATCAGAGATATCAAGATTGGAGGCAGCTTGGTCTGCAGTGATCAAGCAATGGTGGCGTTTGCAGTCCTGAAGTATATGGGACAGGCAAAGAGTAAAGTCAGGACCCCAAATTTTAGGAAAGCAAACTTGCAGCTGTTCAAGAAGTTAGTCAATAGGATCCCACTGGGAGACTGCCCTGAGGGATAAGGGAGCAGAATAGAGCTGGTAGATCTTTAAGAATACTTTCCATAGAACACAGGAGCTCTCAATCCTCAGGTGTAAGCAATCAGGAAAGGGAGGCAAGAGACAAGCATGGATGAGTCAAGACCTGCTGGTCAAACTAAAGGGCAACAAGGAAATGCACAGGCAGCAGAAGGAGGCACAGGTGTCCTCGGAAGAGTATAGGGACATTGCTTGGTTGTGTAGGGATGGGGTCAGGAAGGCCGAGGTGCAACTGGAGCTGAACTTGGCAAGGGACACAAAGAACAATAAGGGCTTCTACAGGTATGTCAACTAGAAGAGGAAGGTCAAAGAAAGTGTACTTCCCTGATGAATACAACTGACAAGCTGCTAACAGTGGACGAGGAGAAGGCTGAGGTACCCAACAACTTTTTTGCCTCAGTCTTCACTGTCAATCTCTCTTCCCACACCTCTTGAGAAGATGGATTGCAAGACAGGGACTGGGAAAGCAGTTCCTCCCACTGTAAGAGAAGATCAGGTTTGTGACCACCTGAGAAACCAGAACATACAGGTCCANGCCTAGCTGAGTGGTGCCACTGACAAGCCTGAGGGTGAGATGCCATTCAGGGGGACCTGGACAAACTTGAGAAATGAGCCCATGTGAACCTCATGAGGTTCAACAGAGCCATGTCGTAGTTCCTGCACCTGTGTTGGGGCAACCCCCAGTATCAAGGGACTGAGAAACAGCCCTCCAGAGAAGGACTTGAGGGTACTAATGGATGAAAAGCTGGATATGAGCCAGCAATGTGCACTCGCAGCCCAGAAGGGCATCATGGAGGCTGCACCAAAAGAAGCATGGCCAGCATGATGGAGGGAAGTGTTTCTGCCCCTCTACTCCACCCTCATGAGACCACACATGGAGTACTGCACCCAGCTCTGGAGCCCTCAGTACAGGAAAGGCAAGAACCTGTTGGAGCAGGTCCAGAAAAGAGCCATAAAAATGATCACAGGGATGGAGCACCACTCCTGTGAGGAAAGGCTGAGAGAGTTGGGATTGTTCAGGCTGGAGTAGAGAAGACCTTATTGCGGCCTTTCAGTACTTAAAGGGAGCTTATAAGACATGGACAGAATTTTTCCTGGATTAAAGGAAGAAATTTTTTATGAGGGTGGTGAAACCCTGGCACAGGTTGCTCAGAGAGGTGGTAGATGCCTCATCTGTAGAAACATTCAAGGTCAGGTTGGACAGGGCTCTGATCAATCTGATCTAGGAACATGTCCCTGTGCATTGGAGGGAGAGGTTCGACAAGATGACCTTTAAAGGTTCCTTCCAACCCCTAATTGTTCTGTGATTCTATGAATTATATTTTAAAATTTTTTCATGTCAAATATATTATTTTTTTGCAAAAAATTTGTATTTTGAGTGAGGATATTTTCCAGTTTAGTTTAAGTCCTTTAATGTTTTACAAACAGTTTAAGCCTGAAATGATCAGTAAACTTTTCTGTCTGTGCAAGAAAATTCCATGTATTCCCTCAGAAAGCTGCTATCTTTGCACAAACCCAGGTTGTGTTCATAGTCCACCCTACATGAAACACAGCCTTGAGTTGGACTCGTTGGTCCCAATGGTCAGAAAGATGGAAGACAGCTCATGCCTAATTCTCTGAAAACTGCCACAATGGAACAGGTCATTATGACACTATCTATAGGTAACTCAGAGATGACAAAGGTTGCTAATGAGTATGGGAAGTAGGAAAATTAACAGAGCAGTGGTAGAGGTTTTATTTGCCCCACAGTGACAGACTAATACCCATTTGGCCAACGCAGCCTTCCATACACTCAGGGAGTCTGGCAGACTTCCATAGCTTGAACAACCTGATTCCATCCAAAAGTCAGAATTACTAAGTCAGAAGTGCAGTTGCATATTTTCTGTTTGATTATTACAGTGGTGCAACCATCATTGTTTAAAATTAAGTACTTGAAACATCTATCTGTACATGAATCACAAAACACAGGTAAAAACACATTGTTATGCCTTATAACAGAAAATGGGTTTAATCCATTATCCTACATCATTTCATATTCTTATAAGAAGCTGCTGCATGAAAGTGGCAGTGGTCTGAGAAATACTGAATGTTCAAGCGAAATAAGAAAAAAAAATCTACAAGAAGGAGGTACATAAAAGCATCCCACCAGACTACCCTTACAAAAGGTGTTAGAGAAGTGATTCAAGATCAAAACTCTTTCTAATACAGTTAAAGCATTCAAGCCAACTTTAGGAAATTCACCCATGCCCAAATTTAATTGGCTATTTTAAAACGGACATAGCAACAAACAGAGTTTTCCTTTTTATTATTTTCCGTTCATCATTCCAGTATTGAAGAGAAAAAATGCGTTTGTTACTCATTTATGCCTGTCAGACAATTATCAAGAGATATAATACATGGCAGGGTTTGTTCTGATGGAAAAGGGAAATCTATCTAAAACAAACTTTATGCTTAGTGGGAATGACCTGACCACATTAATCCATAAAAAAAGCTCACAAGAATATGTTTTTGGCACAGGAATTAATCAATATAACATTCTCTTTGCTCATGGAGGAGTTAGTAAAAGCATTTCTAAGCACTCCCGTCCTCTTAACCCCAGTATTGGTGTTCTCTCGTGTCACACAAGGATTGCAATTGGTGTCTGTCCTGGTTTGGCCTCAGACGGCAACAAAGAGCCACGCGCCTGTCCTCTCCAGATTCCACACATGGGAATAGCCNTGCCAGCGGCGCCTTCCCGCCCCCTCCCCCGGCAGCTCCCGGCTCCAGAGCGGGCCTGGCTCCCACGGGATGGGATACCGCTGTCCCTGACGGGGCCCGGGGAGAGTTAACCCCGTCCCCGCTGGAAGCAGGGTCCTCCCCGGAACCAGGACAGTCTCTCAGAAGAGCAATCTTCTTGATGAGGAAATTTCCCAATCTCCACAAAAGTGCTCCTTTGACAAAACAGGAGAAGCAGAGATATAGCATAGTTGTAAAGCAGAAGCATTTTAAGGAAACACAGTAACCTCAGCATGTATAAAAGTCAAAGCCAAGCTCAGCACTAAAACCGCTCCAGACCTGCCAGACTGCTGCGAACGCACACAGACAATGTGTGCCAAGCATAGGCTGGAATACTTAGGAGGCAGTGCTCTTGGTTTCCCGGATGGCCGCCTGGTATAACTGATACTAGGCATTGCTGATAACTGGGGTGAAGGATAAAGTAAAGCAATCTCTGGGTATGGGCTGTGTAGAGGAATACTTCAACAGAGTATGTTGGCCTTGGATCCGTGTTGGCTAGCATATTAGCTTTGGTCTAATCCATAATGAAGAGCTCTAGTCCTTTTTCTGCCATATATATGAAACAGATCTACATATGTTCCTAATAAAAAACAAAAAGCAAGCTGGGAATAGTAGTGCTATTTTACCTGCATATTTGACTAATAAAGAAAATCTGGTTTAACTATGCTTTCCTATCCCCTTCTATCTCCTTCTAAAATACTATTGCTTTTAGTAACAGCAGTATTTCCTTCTATTTTGCCTACTTCCTTGAATGAATTTGCAGACCTCAGCCAGTCACATTTGTATGCAGCGAACACAGGTTTCAGCTACTCTGAAATTCCAAAACTGATTTTACCAAGATTATATTTCTCTCTATCTAGCTGGACATGTACACAGAAGTGCTGTTAATGCACGGTTGTATCCAAATGTAGGTGGATTTTGATTGTAAATTCATATCCTTGCAAGATCCAGAGTCATGTAATATCATAGAATCATAGAATAGCTCAGTAGGAAGGGACCTCAAAAGATCATCTGGCCCAGCCTCTCATGAGAAAGGGAACCTAGATGAAAGCTTAATTTCCAATTATAAAAACATACTAAATTCCTAATATGTTAACACTGCTATAGCCACTTCAGCAGTCTAACAGCTAATAATCAGAACTGTTAACCTTCCTCCAAGCATCAACCTCTTCTCTACTTATTCCAGACAAAATTTATTTTAAGCACTTATCTGAAATTTCAAAACAGCTCGTTTCACATAAGGTAGCTAAGACATTTTATTTTCATTCCTGTGCAAAAATCCTTTAACTGCTTGCTCTCCGAACTGTAACTCCAATAAGAACATTTAACATCATTCCTGAATGCTTTTATGTTATGAGAGGGTCAACTACTTCTTTATATCCTCATCTTTTTATCACTGAAAAAGCAAAGAGTATCCCCTGATTTTTAGATTTTTGTTTGTTTGTTCAGATCACATTTACAAGAGCTGTAATTTGTATTGTATCGCCCTGTGACTTTAACAAAAATGCTCATATCCTTACATCATACATTTCATTTATCCTCACAGAATCTTGCAAACATCAGGGGATCAAATGCAATGGGGGATCTTCCCACCAGTGTTCCCTTGAGGCAACAGGGATTTTTATTATAGGTTAAATAGGCCTGCATCTTACTTTGTAATTCATGTATAAGTGAATTAAGTTTAAAGAACTAATTGCTCTGACTGACTAGCAACCAGTTAGTACCATGCAACATTTGACCTCCAGTTTGCCTCAGCATTACAGTATAGTGTTAAAATTACTGGTACTTCTTAGATTGAACTTGCGGTGTTTTTTGTGCCTGATTAACTAAGAATCTCTTTGTAACTAAATAGTATGCAGCCTCCACCTCTTTTGGGTGCATAGCCCATTGGACAGTGTTCCATTTTGCTCTCTTTTGTAACTGTAAATATATTAATGTTCAAGATAGTCTGTATTTGCATAAAAATGTTATTTGAATGTCACATGTAGCTCTACAGACAGAAATGCCCTGTCTCAAGTTCCAGTTTTTAGGAGGAGCTGGTGTAACAGAGTTCAAGCGCTGCAGTGATGTCTTGGTGATGACAGCCTGTAACAGGTGTTCAGGAGAGACTGTCCATTTGATACTTAGGGCTTTTAACAGAACTGATGTTCAGAGTGTTCACACACTCCTATGGATTTATGTCTTTTGCATCTGGACACTCTTTCACAAAGCCTTCAGTTCTGAAAAGTCTGTCTGAAAGAAGAGAGCGCATTGCTATCAAACAATTCCATTTCAGCCAGAAGATACGCTATCTCAGAAGTTCTGCTGAATCAGTATCGGTATTGGTATGATTTATTCATGTAATGCTATCTATCTCAGCAGTTTAAACCAAACTCATAAGCCCAGACTCTGCTATCCTCACTCTAGGCTTGGATTTCTGTCATGAGAAGTCTTACTGAAAGATCTGTATCACCATTCCCAGAAAAAAGAACAACAGCATGGTAGAACAGGGCCAATAAAATAACTAAGATAAATGTTGGGACTCATGTAATGAATTACACTGTGAGTTAATGTGGAATACAATCTGTTTTGTTACTCAAGCAGGTCACTCAGCAAAACATAACTGAACACAGAAATTTAAATCAGTGAATTGCTTTAAGTAAATTCAGTTGAAAAAAATCATTTGACAACTATGTATGTTGGACTAATATTTCTAGTTTCTCCAAAACTAATTCTAAAAGATGGATTTTTAAATGCCTCAACCACAGGAGTGTAAAATAACACTGTATGGGGTAAGATGCTAGAAGCCAAAGCATACCATACTTATACTCAGTTATGTCAAGATTGCAACACAAAGCAAAGCATGGCAATTTTGCAACACAAAGGAAATCAAAATACTGTAGGTGAGCAACTGATAGTTTAATTTAGTTATCAGTCTCATGGAGAATAGTTTGATGTCTGCAGTATCTGGATCTTCAAGAGATCTCAGCATTAGTTCAGTATTGTTCTTTTTCTAAGATGACAAAGATATGCAAAATAAAAATTGACTGGCTTTTTGCCAGTAACAGTACTTATAGGTATAACACACTGCCTATTGTACTTTGCTCTGTGATTCTTCTCAGGCAGAAGAGGAGCGAGGAATATTTGTAATATATTGGAATAGCACTTGAAACACCTTGATTCAAAAACATCTCTGTAATAAGCTGTGACAACTCAGAACAGGCAGAAATACTAAACCCTCTCACACTTTCACCTGAAGCGCACTGAGATAACTCCAAACTCTCTGTGACTTATGAACAGGAATAAAAATATACAAAAAGAGAAATGCACTATAAATCAGAATGAACTCCAACAACACACCAGAAGAAAGTAAACAGCTGGTTTCCAAAATCTTAAGACCATTTTTTCCTAAACTGAACATAAACCTCCAAAGATGATATAACTGAATTTTAACAACATGCAAGACAATGCTTCTGGACTTGCACTACCTACCTGTCTGACAGCACAGTACATTGATGAAATACTGTGATTACAATGCCTGTGTCCAAAGAACAGCAACAAAGATGGTGAAGGGTCTAGGAGTGGCTAAGGGAACTGTGGTTGTTTAGTCAGGAAAAAAGGAGCCTCAAGGAGACCTCTACAACTGTGTGAAAGGAGGTTGTAGCAAGGTGAGTGTTGTGGCTTAACCCCAGACAGTCGACAGGACCATGCAGCTGCTCCTGCAGTTCTTTCCCTTCCCCCAAAAAGGGCAGGGAGAAGAGGGAGAAAAGGAGGGGAAAGGGAGAGGAAAAAACCTCATGGGTTGAGGCAGACAGTTTAATAGAACAATAACAGAAAAGGGAAATAACAACAACATTAATGGCACAAGTCATGCCCACCACCCAGTGAATTGGCATTCCCAAACAACAACAACAATAATAATAATGACACAAGATACTCTCACCACTCAGTGAACTGGCACTTTCCTGAGCAGTGGTTGCGGATTAGCCTCCTGGCCGACACCTACTTATATACTGAAAATGACGTCTATGGTACAGAATATTCCACTGGCNCAGCACAGTACATTGATGAAATACTGTGATTACAATGCCTGTGTCCAAAGAACAGCAACAAAGATGGTGAAGGGTCTAGGAGTGGCTAAGGGAACTGTGGTTGTTTAGTCAGGAAAAAAGGAGCCTCAAGGAGACCTCTACAACTGTGTGAAAGGAGGTTGTAGCAAGGTGAGTGTTGTGGCTTAACCCCAGACAGTCGACAGGACCATGCAGCTGCTCCTGCAGTTCTTTCCCTTCCCCCAAAAAGGGCAGGGAGAAGAGGGAGAAAAGGAGGGGAAAGGGAGAGGAAAAAACCTCATGGGTTGAGGCAGACAGTTTAATAAACAATAACAGAAAAGGGAAATAACAACAACATTAATGGCACAAGTCATGCCCACCACCCAGTGAATTGGCATTCCCAAACAACAACAACAATAATAATAATGACACAAGATACTCTCACCACTCAGTGAACTGGCACTTTCCTGAGCAGTGGTTGCGGATTAGCCTCCTGGCCGACCCCTACTTATATACTGAACATGACGTATATGGTACAGAATATTCCACTGGCCATTCTGTTGTTCTATCTGTGCTCCTTCTCAGCTTCTATGGGAAGATGAAGAGTCCCTGAAAAGTATAAACATTGCCTAGCAACAACTAGAACAATATGCATTGTTGACATTCCTTTCACAGCAATCACTAGAAACAAAATCAACTCTTTCCCAGCTGAAACCAGGACAGTGGGTGTCAGCCTCTTTTTCCAAGTAACAAGTGACNGTTGTGGCTTAACCCCAGACAGTCGACAGGACCATGCAGCTGCTCCTGCAGTTCTTTCCCTTCCCCCAAAAAGGGCAGGGAGAAGAGGGAGAAAAGGAGGGGAAAGGGAGAGGAAAAAACCTCATGGGTTGAGGCAGACAGTTTAATAGAAAATAACAGAAAAGGGAAATAACAACAACATTAATGGCACAAGTCATGCCCACCACCCAGTGAATTGGCATTCCCAAACAACAACAACAATAATAATAATGACACAAGATACTCTCACCACTCAGTGAACTGGCACTTTCCTGAGCAGTGGTTGCGGATTAGCCTCCTGGCCGACCCCTACTTATATACTGAACATGACGTCTATGGTACAGAATATTCCACTGGCCATTCTGTTGTTCTATCTGTGCTCCTTCTCAGCTTCTATGGGAAGATGAAGAGTCCCTGAAAAGTATAAACATTGCCTAGCAACAACTAGAACAATATGCATTGTTGACATTCCTTTCACAGCAATCACTAGAAACAAAATCAACTCTTTCCCAGCTGAAACCAGGACAGTGGGTGTCAGCCTCTTTTTCCAAGTAACAAGTGACAGGATGAAAGGAAACAGTCTCAAGTTACACCAGGTGAGGTTTACATCAGATATTCAGAAAAATTTATTCGCTGAAAGGGGTATCAAGCATTGGAACATGTTCAGGGAAATGGTTGAGTCACCATCCCTGGAGGTATTCAAAAGACCTTTAGATGTGGTACTTAGGGACATGGTTTAGCAGTGGACTTGACAGTGTTTGGTTTATGGTTGGACTCAATGATCTTAAGGGTCTTTTCCAACCTAAATGATTCCATGATTCTATGTACTGGCAAAGCCAAAAATAGGAAGAATGTGGTTCTTGAAGGCAGAAGAAACATAGTGCCTAAATAGTGACACAAGGACCTGCCCCTATCTGAGCAACAGTGATGCATTTAGAGTGCATTGGGAGTTGCTACTAATACATGATTCATTGTTCATTTGAGCAATGACACAACTTTAAGACTCTACAATTCGTTGATATTCAGCTGTGCTACCGTACAGCTATAAATGTGTCTCTTAACAATCTGAACCACCAATCATGTGAAAAACATCCTCTTCAGCCAATGCTGAAATCCACTTATTCATTGAAGGCTGACTTCCTGTTTCTTGCTCCAGTTCATCTTCCTCAATGCAGGTGCTAATATCATACAACCAGTGGAACCCTGACTGTGATGGGCTGGAGCAGACATGCAGGCTCAATGAACCTAGAATTGATGTCTGGTTGCTTGAGGAAGATGTGCTACTACTAGTGATAGTAGAATGTGGTCTCCTTAGTGGTGTGGAATGGTTGAAAACAGATATTGCTATTGCTGCTTGAGATCTTGGCTCTGTAAGAAAAAGACATTTGTGTCTTTATGGAAAAAAGAGGGGAACATTATCTTGAAAACAAGATCAGGAACAACACTGAGAATTTATATTTGACCAAGTATCATCAAGACAAGACACAAGACGAAGACACAAAGCAATATTAGTAAATGTGATAAAGTTCTATCTGATGTATCTGAAAGATTCCATTCTTGAACTTGCGGCACTTCACGAACACGTTTCAGTGGGGTCTGGTTAAAAAAAAAGTTACATTTAAAAATAAATCTTAATTATCTTCAAAATAACCTGGAGGAATCTAAAAAATATTTTTCAGCATTAACTTTATGGTCAACTTTACTGTACATAGGTGCTGTAACACAAGTCACCAAAAGGTATACAGTTATTGCTTTGGTTTCAATCAGGATGCACAAAATTTTCCTTGCATCTGCTTTATTGACAGGCCAGTTGCAAATTAGTCATCTAAAGCAGTGACGACCTCTAGTGGTGAAAACAGATGCGAAGACAGATGTGTCTGAAGACAGGGAATTACTAGAGGGAGTCCAGTAGAGGGCTACGAAGATGATCAAGGGAGCGGAGCACCTCTTTTGTGAGGAAATGCTGAGAGACCTGGGTCTGTAAAGCCTGGAGAAAAGAAGACTCAGAGGGGATCTCATCAATGCTTATAAGAGTGGGTGTCAGGAGGATGGGGCCAGGCTCTTCTCAGTGGTGCCCAATGACAGGACAAGGGGCAACAGGCACAAACTGGAACACAGGAAGTTCCACCTAAACATGAGGAAAAACTTCTTTACTTTGAGGGTGGCAGAGCACTGGCACAGGCTGCCCAGGGAGGTTGTTGCAAAACTCTCCTGGATGTGTTCCTGTCCAACCTGCTCTAGGTGAACGTTATTTGGCAGGGGGATTGGACTAGAAGATCTCTGAAGATCCCTTCCAACCCCTACCATTCTGTGATCATTTTAAAAATGGGGAATAAGCAAGCTATAATTTGCAGTGAATTTCAGTTTTAAATGACAGGGCACAGGCTAACAAAAATTCATGGGCTAAAGAATGATGCAAAACTTTAATGATCACTTACAAAACTTTGTAGGATTCTATACTTTCCCTTTCTACATTCGCCTTTCCAGGGAACTTAAAGGAGTCTTAACAGAAGAGTTCAGCAAAGGAAGAATCCAAGGATTTTACAGAGGTCATTCTTAAAATAACAATTAATTAAAAACCCTAGAGAACAATGTGCCTAGAGAACAAGGATAAGGAAACCCTACTTTATGTGTAATGTTTATGAAGAGATACTGTACTTTTATAAGGTGAGACAACTAATATAAACTCAATATTGCCCTTGACTATTTTCACAGAAGTATTTGTCCAACAGGTTTCAGTACCTTGAGATCACTTCTTAAATAATCTTTTATTCCTAAGTGAAACATTTTTCTAATTAACAGTTTATTTCCAGAAAGGAATGAAGTTATACACTTTCTTATTGCTTATAGAGAAGGTTTAAAACTACAAGAAACATTTCGTTTCCCATTTCCCTGTTCAAGGCTTTCACCTAAGGTGAAGCCTCTCAATTACTAAACAATATAAAGGAGGTTAGAAATAGATTCAATGGTATACAAAAGCACATTGGGGGTAGGGAAAAATAAAATACAATTTGATGTCAGACTAGTAGCTGAACTTCAGTTTTCAACTCAAACTGGGAAGAAGAAAAAAAAAATCAAATTCTTTACAGTTTTTTTCCTAATCTTAAAATTTACAACAGCTGTAAGAGATTAGGACAATGTAAAAATGAAGTCAGGAGCTGAGAATAAATGAGTAAAACTTCACCCACACCCCAAAACAAAACAGAACAGAAAACACTGCTTCTTAGATTTGTTTTTCTTAACTTTCCCAGCCCACAGGATTCATTTGGCCTCCAACAAAATCTATTTCAGAAAATGAAGGACTTGCAGGCAGCATGAATTCCCCAGGAAGTTTTCTTGATAAACATCCCCTCCTGAAGTTACAGCTAATTCACCCTAAAGACATTCGTTAACCAGAATTTAAGTTCTTGGTTTGGAAAACACAACACTTGTTTGTTTGCATGTTTTGCCCCACTGCAGTATTATGCCCCATAGAAAGCATCTTGCAGGTTTGTGTGATTTTTATAGCATTTTCCTTTGTTTAGTGCTTAGTTAACCCAAGTTTTGTTTTGGCCTTAGTTTTACATTGGTGACTGCAGAAGTATGATTTAAAATAAAACTGGAATATTTAAACTGAAGTGAGTAATAACAAAGTTACATTTTCCTGGATGTTTCCAAGGTTTTGCAGAAAACATTTTCTTTACATTGCAGCTAGATCTTGTTGTTGAAGAGGTCAACAGTTTGAAAAGAAATATTTACTAAGCTTTTAATAGTTTCTTTTGGAAGTTTACAACACGGCTTGATCACTACATTTGGATCTGTTTGCCAGATCTAAAGATCCCTGCAGTTAAGTGATTAAATTCCACCTTATCTTTTTTAAATTCAACCTTATCTTTTTCTTTAACTCAGGGACAAAGGAGGCCTCTGCTTTGCGGGAGTGGGTATACTTACGTTTCTTGCTGAATACATTGTAAGCCTCTCTTAGCTGGAACAAGGTAGTCAATTAGGCATCTGAGGTCAGCTCCATGCAGCTTTTCTGTCACCCTGAATAGCTGCCACAGTACAGGGGCAATTGTGGCCTCAGAAGATGCATACAACACAGAGAGCGTGTTCTGAACGTAAGTGTCAAAGGAGTTAGAGTCCTGTAATAAAAGCATTAAAATAGTAATTCAAGAAGTCTCTCAAAAAATGAGACACCTTGTTGTCTTTATACATTCCATTTAGTCACTGCTCACGAGGAATTTCTCTTGTCTAAGTTGCACAACAGTATGTAAAAGTTAGTTTTTATGTCACAGTCCAAGCTGCTGCATTTTAATTCCATTGTGCAATTCTGGCAGAATTGTAATACAATTCTTCTTCTACACTACTTCGTAATCCATTTTCATGCAACTGGAGTTATTTATTTGTATTACGAAATGCTGTCATATGTTTTCACAGCATGTGCAGTAAATACTACCTATGGATTCTGAAGAGACTCCGGTAGTTAAACAGCCTCCCTTCTAAGCTATTCTGTGCTAATAACACAAATTGACACTTTATGCAAAGCCTACTTGTATCATCTTGAAGTTTCCCATTCTCAGCTTCAGCAGTGTAAAATGCTGTCATTTTTCTTTTAAGACTGCACTCATTTTGAACTTGAGAAATATGCAGAAGAGATCTAGTGATACATGAATCTGCAAAATGATTGGTTTTTTTCTTCTTGAGGAAGAGTTCTGTTTCCTGATTTCAAAACCCAAAGCCTGGTAATTATTCTTATTGCATAAGGTTACGCTAGCACTGTGGTGGAGGTAGGATGGGAAAACAAGAGTAGAATTCAGTGTAAAGTCATATTGAAAAGATGGTACATAAGGAGTAATGCAAATTCCTCACATTTTAGATCTTCCCAGCTACTTGTAGCCCTGTGTTGAAAAGAAGAAAAATTTTGCTAGCGCATGGACCCCAAACATTCCGAGTAATCTAGTGAGCTATACTCTTTCGGTTTAAAATTTCCAATAAATTTTATGTGTATGACCACAGTTAGAAGGGGAGAAGGAGGAACACATGAAAGCTCCAAAGAACTGTGGAGAAGAACAGAAAGTATATGCCACTCCTGTTTCTCTGCAGGAAAGAACCCTTTGGAAAATGTCAGAGGAAGAAGATACCAAAAGCTGTAAGAAAGCATACAGAAGATGACAGAAGGTATCAGACTACGAGGATTACAGAGATGAGGGATATTAAGTCCCAGTCATAGATACTAGACAGAAGAAGACAAGTAGAGTTCACATACAGCACGAGCAGCACTATGTCAGGGTACTGATGAGGAGGTGAGCAAATCTTAAGCTGTTTTGCCAGCTTTCTTCTTCTTTCTCACCTCTGACACAATAGGCAGGGCTTGATTAAGAAGCCTCACCTCAATTTGGTAGCTATATTTATCCAAGTGCTTGTCTGCTGAAAAACATGAATTTACAGAGCAGCAAGCTATCTAGAGGTAACAAATCAAGTTATGTCCTTGATGTATGCATCTATAAATCAGAGGCAGAAGAAGGCAGGCTCTAAAAGAAAACAAGCTGGGGGTAGAGAGGAGTAGGCAATGGTGGAAAAGCAGCAAGTTTAAGCAGTTGAGGATTATCAAGCTATTTCAGCTATTTGGTCTCCATACAGAGATGGACGTGAGAGACTCAAAACCAAGGGGGGTTAGAAACTAAGGGAATTCAGCAGTGGAAGACAGACACACAGTAGATGTTGGCATCCCTCTAGAGAACAGAACTGGACTGGTTTGTGATCAAGGCATGCTTACGGGAGACTTAGCTACCCCACCGAGTCATCTATCCAAATGCCTTTAGCACAAAGAAAATTTGAGATGGGAATCTCCGCTTTCAAGGGAATACTCAATCTAGGGATGACCAATTCGCCATCCCTCCAAACAATGCTCAGATATGTAAGGAGCAGGTAAGGCTGGAATAAGTCTTCCCTATCCTTGGTCATCTGCATACACTACAAGCTAAATTGTGCATGAGATCATGACAGAACAGGTATCTTCACTGCATGGGGGGGTGATACCACCTTAAGAAACACCTTAATTCACCTCAAATATCCCAGAAAAACGGGTGGTGTATATTCACTCCTTCAGCCAGATATCTTCATACAACCTGCAGCACTAAACAAGGCCAAAAAATTGCCAAAACAGTGTCATAAAATACTGATTTATTTACCTGTCTAGACCTACACTCATTCACCGAGAAGACTGAGTAAGAAACAAGAAGCTACTTATGTCATGTCAGAAGGCCACAAAAGCAGTTGATGTAATGGTATATTGCAGCTCAACCAAATGAATGAAAGGAAGATTGCGAGACCGTGTTTTCATTTCCTTTAGATTCTGTCATATGTTTCATTAAGTAAAGTGACTGCCTCACTCTTCTTGAAGGGAGACGATCATTCCTGTCATTGGAGTACAAAATTCATTCAAGGACAGAGGGTTCTAAAGAGGCAGCAAGCTATTGGTAGACACGAATCATAAAATGGATCTGGGAATTTCTAGATTCCAAAAGAGGCAGAAGCTGCAATGGTGAGTTAAGAGCAGGCTACCACACCTCAAAGGAACATCTTAGCACCAAGCAACATCTGCTAACCTCTTGAATACTGAGCTACTTGTAAAGAATGGAAGCAATAAACCCACCTGCAATGAGAGAGTGGGCAGGAAAATCATTCTGTATTTGGACTTTTTTCTTCTACTTTGTCTCATCTAGTGGTTTTGATCTCTCTTTAAAGGAAGTTATGTTCCTCGTTTTTATTCTAACTTGAAACACCAAGGCTTATGTCTTCTCATCTCTTTTAGGAAGGCTCACCATAACAAAAAGTCATTAGGCATATCCACTTCAAAGCTGTAGCTAAGCCAGGGAACCACCACAAGATGGCAGTTAAAATTCAAATGAAAGACTCCCAGGACTACATGGGCAAATACTCTGTTAGATGGCTTGCTTGCTTTTTTTTTTTTCTTGCTTTTTTTTTTTTTTTAAGTGCAGCTAATAAAAACAGCAATCCTTTGAAAGGTGCTCAGATTCTAGTCTGGCTAAGTAAAAGCACAAGAGTATAGGTGACTCTCAAAACATCTCACAAAGTATTATTTACCAGAATAAACTAAGGCTGTGGGACACACACTTTGTACTGTCACTATTCTTACCTGCTAAAAGGGAAGGAGAATGTGTCACAGAAAAATCACGTAATTCATGATGGGAAGATGCACAGACAAGGGACTGGAACATCCATACATTATAATTACTGGTCATGTAGTAGCTAGTCATACAAATCAGGAGCCTGGGAGGAGTCCATTTCAAAGCAATTCTCACTTATCTATCCAGTTTGCGAAACTCGGAAGCCCCACTCTGGAAAGCCCCCTGCAGTGCAGCTTCCAACTGACTTATGACATGATCGAAGATCACTCATGCCTTTCTTCATCTCACACTTCTTATGCTTGCACCTCTGAGATGTATCTCAGCCTTCTAATAGACACCTCTCCATAAAAGGCAGCCCTTCAGCTTTTGTTGAAATGAGGCTTGTGGATTCAGCCTGTGTAGGAGTGTGTAGCTGTCCAGAGAAAAGTAGTATTTAGGTTATGGGGCTGAGAATTCCTAAAGTGAGAATTTCACACAATGTGGAAATGACTTATTCTGAAGTTCTACTGTTTGCTTCCTGTTATTGTTATTAAATTAAAACTTGACAAAAGCTGCAAACTTCAAGGCTAAAGTTTGGTTCTTAGATTGCTTTGGAAGCTACCCGCGAAACAGCTACAGCGGCTTCCCATACTGCTTTTCTACAGGCAAAGCAGCATAGTGCTTAACAAATTTGTTTTATCCAGCAGCCATTTAAAAAAAAACAAGTGCAATTTGCAAGGTAAATCATACTCCACAGCACCAGCTTTTTAGCAAGTGCTGTGGAAGTACTAGGAAATTCCTTAGTATTTCCAGTCTTGCCTCTTCAGTGATGTCATTATATAACCCCAAAAGAAACAACTTTGCTAGATGAACTGTTCTGAAGGCTTAGGGTTTAATAAGTTAAAAAGGAATAATAGGCCTTCTTTTACACACTGAGATGGGAAACTAACATGCAATCACATCAAGCCCCAGTGAACTGATGGTGTTTGTGCTGCCTTTGGTCTTGAAGAAAAAGAAACATGTGGAATCCAATCTACATTAAAAAAAGAACAGTTGCAGACTCGGATAAACTAAACAAACAAAAAATTCCCAAGGGTGGCCTTAAAAAAACGCAAAACCACCATGAACAACACCAAAGTCTCCAGTAAAATTATACTACCTCATTACATTGCAGTGTATAATGTGGACTACATACTATAAAGACTGATATAATAGTTAGGGATGGGAATTTTCATAACAGGTAATATCAAGCTGTTATAGCAAGACTCAGGTTTGAGCTGGGGACAAAAAATTGGATAGTCAAAACTCTGTGAACAATTATAATGAAAATCTCAGTTCTTCATATACAGGAAAGAAGTGCAAGATTAAAAAACGGACACTATGCCTCTTTTTTGGTTTTAGCAGTGTGGCTACTTAAAGAAACACAATACCATAAAAAACTTTTAACCTGTATACAGTGTATACCTGTATGATATTACCTATGGTGATTTGGGTTATCCAAAACCTCATACCTTCCTGTACGTTGTATCTTGTTACATAAACACAGCCTTATAACATAGACGATGTTATCAATGACACCTCACGCTTCAATGCTCTAAACACACTTTCTTTTTATCAATTTTAATCCAATCAGTAGTAATAGGAAATTTATTTCTCTTCAAACATAAGTGGAGGTGATCAGTCCCAATTTCAAGGATCTTTCTGCACAATGACCAAACTATATAACAACTCCAGACTAAAAGCCAACAACCTGGGAAGATACAAGGTATGCTTTCAATCTTCTCTCTCTCAGAAGTTCAAGCCATTCCTTCAGTTCCAAGCCTGCATATGGCTGTGAGGTAAAAAAGTCACCACTTTTAACAGAGAACTTAAAATTCCTCCCAATTTTGCATTTTATATAGAAGAAAAAAAATTTAAGTATTTCAGTAGAAATTAATACATTTCACAAATGAAGGCATGAATGGACAATACGCTCTTGGTGGTGTGTAGAAACCAAACACTGAGTTTGTACACAACTGTTAGCTTGGGTTGCTTCCCTGACAGTTCACACTTCCTGCTGGTTAAGTTACTCCCAAAGTGCCTTCGCAACAGGAACAATTAAATCCTGCATCCACCTCTCATGAGAGATTCAGTGGCCACATACTCCACAGAACACTCCAACAGGCAGAATGGCTAAAGCAACTTCAAGCTCTAGTCCCCATCTTGTTATCCAGTTTTCTAGCCTTTTGCCTTCACACACACCCATTCCCATGCTTCTCTGCATGCAGCACACAGACATTGCATCAGGTGAAAATCCTCAGGTGGCAGGTTTTAGTGCAAGCTATCTTTCAAAGGAAGATGACTAGAAAAGAATGGGTACATATGTTATTAGGGTCTTTTTATGTTTCAACAATTAAGAAAGCTTCAGAGGAAATGTGAAACTTAAATGACAGATATTTTTATGTGGTGAAAACTACTGGAAAGCAGAGTTCATGAACATCTGTAGGGTCTTGGCCGTGTACAAGACTGGTGCAGAGCAGCTATGTGATCATCTGTCCTCGTCTGAGGTAAAGCAGAGCCAACTTTCTGTTCAGTGAGAAAGGCTCTTTTGCCCTTTGCTCCTGTGGCAACCTGGGTCATCTGACCAGGTTGTTTGCCCTGTGGAAGGGTTGCACCTATGGGGACGTGGGGACAGGTCAGGTGACCCAAACTAACAAGTAGGGTATTCCATCCCATCTGCCATGCTCAGTATAAAAGCTAAGGGACCAAAGAGATTAGGTTGCCTCTTCTTCAGGGGTTCTCTTCCTTCAATGGCTGATATCTGAGGGTGACCCTATCAGCTCATCTGCCTTCTGATCCTGGTCAGTGTGTTCCAGTTCCCATTTGTTACTGAGTCCAGTATGAAGCTTTCCCAGTGCCTGCCACTGGGAACTTGATCCAGTTTTGTTTATATATGGTATCTATTTCATTATTTTTTAATTATTATTTTATTCTTAATAATTCATGAAGGTAGCTTAGTGTTCTCTAAACTCACAACTCTTTATCTCTCTTCTTCCTCACCTTGGAGCAAGAGGTGGAGGAAAGCATTTGTTGTCTTGTCGTTGGCCAGCCTGGCCCAAACCATGACATCAGCACTACTAGCACAACTTCCTGCAGTGCTAGTTAAAGCTAAAGAAAATGAAGACTGCTTACCTGTAATCCTATGATCAGGATCATACTTGTAGCTACAATGTCAGGGGAACGGAGGAGTAGTGTCTTTCATACAGCAAGGTAAGCCAATGCTTATGGGGAAAAGGGCGTGTGTTCAAAATTAGAGGCACACATACCAGCATAATAAACACTCCTCTATCACGTGTTCTGAGGATTAGCATGTGCAGAAAGCTTTATTTGCCTGGTGAAGTGATCTTAGCCCGCTCTTTCATGAGCATAGTATACCATGCCCCTTTGCAATCTGGACTCTTGGCTCCTGTATAACCCTCTAGACACCAGAGGTGACAGGTGTTTGGAATTTTTTGGGGGGGATACCCTGATGGCCTTCTGCCAGGAAGGCAGGTTTTCTTTTGGTGATCTGAAAAAGTAGCCCTGAGAGCTGAAAGTGTGTGTATGAAAAGAGGTGAACCCTACCACTCCCCTATCATTCCAGATTCTAACCTGATTTGACTTTGGTCACTTAGCTTTAAGTTAGTTAGCCCTGAGCTAGCTCCTCAGAGATTGCATTAGATGACCTCCAAAGGTCTCTTCCAATTTAACTTCTATGATTCTCTGTCTTATGTATTATCAGCCAAATGTTTACTCAGCCGTATCCCCACAGTTCATGGCCCAGTTACACAGATAGAGTCAAATTTGATTTCTTTGAATTGCATGTTGGGTGTAATACTGACACTTTCAGGATTCAAGACGAATGCATCAATATTTTAGAACAGCAAGTAATTAAATGGTAAATGCACACAAATGAGAAGGATCAGGTTTTGCAAATAACAGTGCAGTTGCTCTAACAAGAGCAATGTTGGATAGTGTATTGGTTTCAGCTGGGATGGAGTTATTTTCTTACTAGCAGCTGGTATAGT
Organism: Rhinoptilus africanus; assembly: GCA_013400135.1. Lineage (NCBI taxonomy): Eukaryota > Metazoa > Chordata > Aves > Charadriiformes > Glareolidae > Rhinoptilus > Rhinoptilus africanus. The sequence continues at coordinate 99,319 of VXBO01013617.1, forward strand.
GCTGTGTTTTGGATTTAGGATGAGAATACTGTTGATAACACATTCATATTTTAGTTGTTGCTAAGCAGTCAAGGACTTTTCAGCTTCTCATATTGGCCTACCAACAAGAAGACAGGGTGCACCCGAGAAGCTGGGGGGGGGACACAACTGGGACAACTGACCCCAACTGATCAGAGGGATATCCTATACTATATGATGTCATGCTCAGCATATAGAGCTGGGGGAAGAAGGAAGGCAGGCGGGGAGCAATGGTGTTTGTCTTCCCAAGTAACAGGTATGTGTGATGGAGTCCTGCTTTCCTGGAGATGGCTGAACACCTGCCTGCTGATGGGAAGTAGTGAGCCAATTCCTTGTTTTGTTTTGCTTCTGTGTGCAGCTTTTTCTTTACTTATTAAACTGTCTTTTTATCTCAACCCATGAGTTTTCTCACTTTTACTCTTCTGACTCTCCCCCTCATCAGTGTGAATGGTTGTGTGGTGATTTGTTGCCAGCTGGGGTTAAACCGTAACTAATGGTTATATGTTCCAGATGGTTCTTGATGGAGGCATTGCAGGCCAACCGACTCACCTGTAATGGATGAAAGTACAGGTTCTGTGTGGCATATCACCTAGCCAGCCAATCAGAAGGACCTGTTTTGTGAGGCAGAAGGGATACCACTAAGATCCATAACAGTATCAAATGAATCTCACTGAAAGACTGCTCTTTTCCAGTCTTCATTTTCCATAACCCTTGATCATCATGGGTGTAATACTGGCAAGGAAACTTGAAGCTCAGATGGTGTGAGAATTTCAGAGTGAGTGAGGATATTGGAAAGATCTTCATTGTACATAGATAGGCAAAAGGCCATTGTTGACTGAGCTTCATTTTATGTCTTGGTTTGAATATGAAACTCAATTTATAAAACTCTGAAACAAAAACTTCTTCATCCTCCTGTAAAGTGCAATCTCTGGAGTGAAGGTGGGGTTTCCAGTTTTACCTGCTAAAACCATGACACACAAATAGTGGTGACATTAGCTATGATAGGTATGATGACATGATGACTGCAATAGCCATTATCTTGTGTCATGGCATGAGCTGATATGAACTGATACCAGTAGATAAAGGTACATCTTTTAAATATAGAGCTCTAGTGCTCCGAAAACCTTAGCCGATACAAATGTAATTACCTTGAAAAAAATACATTCCAATTTATAAAACAAACAAAATGGCAAACAAAACAAAATGACAATCAAACAAAATTATGCAAAGCTGCAACTTTGCAATAGATGCTGTGTGCCCCAACACCAAGCTGCTTTGACTTTCTCATAGTGTGAATGTTATAGCTTCCAAAAGCCGTTCTCTTCTGTTCAAGTTGAGAAGCGAGTCAGATCCGATACCAAAATGACACTCCATATTTCTGCTTATTTTTGTTGAAATAGCTAATAATTAGCTTTGAGCTTTTCTCTACCTCCAGACCCATGGGGTACAAAGCTTTGGGATGCCTCTCAGAATGTAAGGAGGACATCAAGTAGATGTGAAGGGGAAAGAATATAAAAGCTTCTTGTGATGTGTTCAGTCCACCAACACTATTTTAAAAAACTGAAAACACAGCTGAGACTTGAATAGTTATAATCTCACTGTTTTTATCAGGGATTAGAGTTTATGTGGAGTATTATCTAAAACCTCTTGGACTATTCACTCTTTACCTTGCTTGGGTCTACTGTGCTGACCACAACTTTATACTTCTTTGTGTTTCTAAGCAATGGATAGCAATGAATTCTTTTGTCCTCTGTGTGCCAGTTTTGCAAAAGCCTATTATCAGTTTCAGTGTGATGTACATCTTGCCTCGTTAAACTAAGAAGCCAGTAAATCAGAGATATAAAAATCCTTACCAATAGAGTTCAATTTTCCAACAGAAGTGGCTGTTCATGGCTTCTGTATGCTTTGTGTATCAACAAAAGTGACAAGAGATGACACTCCCACCACCATTGAGTTAATAAACTATTAGCTGATTAACTATTGCATGTGTATACCACAAAACCAGTTTTATCTAATTTTGCCTTTGCAGCATTTTATTTGCTAGTTTATGGTTTGGTCATTTGTCCTGTCTTTTAAAATCTCTTCAAATACATACTTAAAACCTAATATTTATTTAACTCCATTAAATATTTTATTCCATTAAACTATAAATAAATTTAGAAGTAATTTTTTCACTTCATGCCTCCTGTCTTTTGTAGAAAGCAATGTCAGGTATGGAAACATCCTAACAGCTGGATGATAGTAGAAATTATAATTGTCACTGGGATCACAGAGCTTTCAGGGAAAATTGATTCATCACAAAAGAACTTAGATTAGGTTTCCTTGGTTTCTGTGTAGGAAATCAAGCTGGCTGGCATTAGTGACTACAAAATCTTCAAAAAGTATTGCACAGTAAAATGAAACCCCAAAGATTCAATCTTTGCATCAAAAGTATTATATATTACAATATAATTACACATTATGAGATGCTATATATCATCACGTTTGTAAAATTTAAATTATAGCATTGTTATAATGATGACATCTCTGTATATCTTGACAAAATATGAACTCCTCCATTCTAAGGATGGAAATATTGGCTTATAAAGACAATGGGAATTCTGTCATTCACTGCAATGAGGCTAGAGCTAAACAAAAAGTGTCGTAGTTGTCAGAGAGAGACTCAGGAGATCTATAACTTATGTTGCTGCTTTTAATGATTTGTGTTTTATGAATGACATTGAATGATGCACACTATTGTCTCTTTTAACTTTGATTTGGGAGTAGAAATACAAACTTCTCAGAAGTCTTGTATGGAAAGTCTTCTCTAAATGTACTAAATAAATGATTCTCTAAATCACTTGCCAAAGCAGTGTGATTCCACCAAAGTGATATGATTTATTGTGAAACTTCTCATTATGGTATACTATTAAAATGTTTCTATAAAGACCCATTAGCAGAACAACTTGACTTGTTTAAAAATATATGCAGTAAATTGACACCTTTTGGAAAGTACACACAAAAATCTCCAAACAGCAGCACTCCAAAGAGTGAGAATTTAAGGCACATGATTATTTTGCGACTATTGTTACATAAACGTCCATCTAGACCATATATTTATAAAACACAATTTCATATATTTCAATAACTAGCTTCACAGCTCAGAGAGACAGAATTCATCTGAATACAGGCAACACTTTTTTTTTTTAACATTGCTAGGTCATAGTGCAGCATAATAAACATTATTAAAAAGAATGTTGTCCATGGAGCAACATCTATAGAAAAGACATTTCATATTTTTACAACAAGGTAGGCCATAGTTACTTGTTTAATAAATAGAGACTGTGGAATTCCCAACTTGCCTTTGTTTGACAGAGCATGTCATATAAAAAATTTAGAGACTAAATTTTGAGCTAGGGAAGCAAGAACTGAACTGACCTCACCAGAGGTGAACTGATTTACCAACTGATCATTTCAGTTTAATTCACATGGTAAAAAAGAAGCTGATACATACAGCCAGATCCTCAGCAGCTCTAAATCTGTATTGCTGTGATGGAATTTGTGGTGCTTGACTGATTAAAGTGCACTGAAGAAGCAACCAAACACTTGCACTCACAAGACACGTACTGAAATGTGAAAGTACACGGTGGTGGGAGCGAAGTGAGACAGATGATGAATTCTTATAACCTGCTTTTTGTGTTGTCCAATTTATCCTTCATCTGTTCAACTACGGTGACACAACAAATAAACTATGCATAAAGCCTTTGAAACTAAATGGAGAGATAAGCCCTTTTATATAGTGTCTTTCCATTTCTTCTGTTGTTAAAAATGGCATAATGTTCTGTGTTTTGCAAAAACTCCTACAGCTCACAGCCCTCTGAAAAGCATGCAGGATCGTGCTGACTTTTTTTCACAGTGACTGCTCTATTTGTAAACACTATGGTGTCTATTGATCCTCTCATTTAGCATAAAAGCATACTGGAACATCAAAATCTTATATCCTGTGGTTTTCAAAATTGCATATTCTTGTGTGTGCAACACTTACTTATCTGATGAAAACTACTATCTGCTGATGATGATTTACAAATGTTTTTTGAGGTAGCCTGTACAAAAATAGATTAAGAATGCTCTAACAATCATGCAGAAGAGTCCACAGCGTGGTGGTTCTTCTGATTGCAACACAACAATGACCTCTGTACAACAGCAATAAGAAATGAAAGTTTTATTTGAAAGCCAGCACCTGACAAGCATCTTACCAACTTCAGTGTTGGTACTTTAGCATTATGCTATGAGGCTGGATGTTAGATTTTGGTACATTGCACTTTGCCTGTGCTAATATTTGGGATTAGTCATGGTTCTGTTGTGTATCTATGCCAGTGATTAAAATACTTGTTGCAATTATAATATCTGGAACAGCATTAGTATGCTCTACTTCATCAAAATAGTCTGTTCATATGTATTCAGTTCACAAAAAATTGTATTTACATTACTGAATTATAAAATTAGCATCCCTACTGATGACGGCCTTATGACCCTCATTAACAAGACTAGCTCTAAGTGATGAAGCTTTCCAATAGGAACACTGATTTTAATCAGTCCCCAAGATAATTGCAAACAGGCAGCTGCTTGTGGGTTGATATCAAAAGAACCAGTACTCTGAATGTAGTCTCTAAAGGCATATGTTATGCATCTATCTAGGTTTGTATATGACACTTGCTAATACATATCTACAATTTTCACTAGCCTAACAGGGAGTTTTAGCAAAGAGAACAAAGATAGGAAAAATATGTGGGCACAAATCTCCACACATTGCTCCAATTTTTTGGCTGCCTGGGTAGGTCTCAAATTTGATGTCTGACACAGAATCACCTAGAACACATTCAAAATCTGGGAAGGTAGAGTGAAACAACCACTAATGCCTGCAGATAAAGTAAAATTTACAAAATAAAGCCTCCACTGAATCCAGTCTTAAGCAATTCTTATACCTCCCTGCAGGTGATTTAGTGCATTTACAAATGGTTTACACTGATATAAAAAAGAAAAAGGTACAAATCAGGATCACAGAAGCGGCTAGGCACTCATTTGTGTCACAGAACCTTTGCAACTTACACCATTGAAGATTTCAAGCAAAAACTTCAGGACTGGAATCATCCAAGGCAAAATATAGATATGCCAGAGGACTTTATGCCAGCATGTAGCATTATAGACCCACAAGAGGTCTCAGAGTTTTCTCTTTTTAGTCTTCATCTGAGTTGGCTTTTGCTGATGTCTCCAGCTGTCTTCAAGGTGATGTAGATCAGATTCATATGCAATAGACATCTAGTGCAATCTTAACTACTACAATTTAACAGAAAACTGGGGACAAAAAAATAAAGGAAGTTCCGAACACAAACAGGTATATACATACACAGTAGCCAAACTACCTTAATACTTAAAACCATTAACATCCTGAGTCATTGTGGCACTTGAACCATGTGGCAAAACACAGGTTAGCATCTGAGAGACCATTATCCTGATCAGCTATTGAAAGTAATACATAAATTAACAAGATAATCTAACAGAGTATTTGGAAGGTGTCTTCCAAAGCAGCAGCAAAAATGACAAATATTTACACTTCTGTCTGAATGAGACTATTTAAAATAAAGCAGCTTAATTAAGAATGTGAAAGGAGTTGCTTGTGATGACACAAACTAAAATTCTGAGCTAAATCTGGATGTTATTTCACGCCAGTGCTACTGAGTAGAGGAAGTGGAAGTGAAGGAAGGAAATGGACTTCCTGGCGTCCTTCATTATATTTCAAGGTGCTAGGACTTTCCTCTCCCTGGAAAGTTTACCACCAGAGTCAATATCCCACAAATACTCAGTGACACAAATATTCAAGAGCAGGAAAATATTTTTCTTTAGCTTGCACTTATAAAAGGCACTGATCCATTTCAATGGAGTAGACTTAGCAGTCAAGAGGCTAACCATTGGCTTCTCCTACATTCATTTCATACATCATAAGCATAATGCAGCCTATCCCTATAAATGTATTTGTGGCGTAATCGCATAATAAACCATTTCCATGTAAAAAACACAACAAGGATTTACCATTTGAAAAGATTCTTGGTTTAGCCTTCCCAAAAAAATGTTGACTTTTTGTAACAGTCTACATGAAAAAATAACAAGGCATATTTCTCCTTTACTATGCATCCTTTCATTATGAATGAGAACTCAAAAATCTAAGTGCAGCAGAAAGCTCCATGTTTCTGACATGATGGGACCGCACTCCGTTTCCATCTGTAACCATTCTAGAGTAGATCCTGTGAACCAATAGGTTGCTCTCTATCTTTACAGAAGCCCTTTGTTCAAGTTATTCTCTCTCATCTTCTCTTTTCAAGTAAGTCCTGGCTCACAACTGTGTTTCCTCTTGTTCCAAGGAATGTGGAGGGATGTGGCAAGATGCTGGAAGAGATGCTAGCTTCTGAAGCTTAGGGTGTTGCAGAGGTTTTGGCCTATGAAAAGAACGTCGGCTTTGTACACGTCTGGCTGCAGCAGATCTGTAATTTCCTTGTGCATCAAGCAACATTTTCTTCTCTTGGGGCTCCTTCATATAAGAGTCTTCCAGCCCTTCAAACATAAGTAGAGAATTCTCTTCTTGTGAATTCTCTGACTTATAGCTAACTTCAGAACAATAACCTGAGTTTACTGTCTCTTTATTATTTATATCTGTACCCGCTTCCCAGAAGAGATCAGCTACATTTGGGTCACAAGAAGCTATATACTCAGAGACAGAAGAGAGAGATATATTCCCTCTGTTTTCCAATGAAGAATAGTTTTGTGTCCAAGGCATTTGAAGGCAAGATGGAAAGAAGTGGAGGGGAGTCACTGAAACGCTTTGGTTTTGGTTTAGTTGGTCATCTGAAGAGGAGTATTCTGTGATTTCAACGTCATGGTCCATATCACCTAGAGAGCACAATTAAATAGACACATTGGTAATATAGAATCATAGAATCGCTGACGTCGGAAGGGACCTTTAAGATCATCAAGTCCAACCATTAACCTACTCTGACAAAAACCACTTCTAAACCATGTTCCTAAGTACCACATCTACCCCTTTCTTAAACACCTCCAGGGACGGTGAATCCACCACCTCCCTGGGCAGCCTGTTCCAATGTTTAATAACCCTTTCAGTGAAAAAATGTTTCCTGATATCCAATCTAAACCTCCCCTGCAGCCCAATAGCCAGCATACTGGTATACTTTCTATACCAGTATGCGGGCTACTGGGCTTTGCTTTTGCCAATTTTTATGAAGGTTTTATGAAAGTGGGTGGTTTAAGATGGCTTTTTTGCTGGGGAGCTGTACCCTCTCCCAATTTCCATCTTGGACAACCTAAAGTGAGCTTATTAAACTTCTTATCCTTGATGAGCATTCGGTAAAACTTAGTACAGTGTCTCTGATGAACCAACTGCCTGTTTCATATATTTAGGAGATGGAGCCATCATCTAGTCATTAAGGTGTAGCTTTATCTTGAAACATGTAGTCCTGATGCTCAGCAAGGAAATCTTTCAGAAGCTTTTAAAAGAAATTGTGCTCTTTGAATCAAGTCAGGGAGTCAATTTCTTATTGACCAGAGCCTGTAATCAGTTTTCTGTATACTTGAGACTATGTAGAGAAACTTCACATTTCAACCCTTGGTTTACAGTTTACATGGGTTTTAAAAACCTTTTAATTGATATTTCAGTATCATTCTCCTATTAGGAGAATTTTGTTAAGGAGGTAATTCAGAGAGTAATCAAATTAAAAGCTTATTATCTTGGGAAACATAACTTCCCAAAACACTTCTTAACAAACACAACAGTAAAAACCTAGTGATTTTGATATATCAAAGATACTTGCACAAGAACTTATACATACCAGTTACTAATAATAAAGTCAATTATAAGTAAGGCAATAGAATAGAGGAAAAGAACGAAGGTTAGCAAGAAAATATTCATCAAGTAGTTTATGTGGAATATTCTCAAGTGTAAAAAAAAGTGAAGAGAATTCCAATGTGGAAGTCAAGGAGAAGTTTTCCTTTTGGAATGCTGCTCATTATTCAAGTTTTTAATCAGGATATTGGAATTTAATTCACAGTTCTTTAATTAATCTGGTGTTCCTTTAAAAACTTCATTTAAAAAATAATCGAAGATGCATTAATAAGGAACGTAGTACTAGAACCAATCACAGACCTACAGGCCACTCCAGTAAAGAAAGTGATGTGCTTCCTGTGATTACACTTGAACTAGCACATCTTCTGCAGGGATAGAAGCCAGAACAGAAGAAAAATGGAACTTCCTTTTCTATTTCTTTTCAAAAGGTTATGAAGTTCTTCTCAAATCAAAATTAATAGCATTCACTCTTATCCTGATGTCTTTAAAAAAAGTTTCATCAGCTAACTACAGAATTACTTTCAGTTTACCACATTCCTTTATTTGTTGATGCACAGAGGACACTAGGTCATGCATTTGTGGTCATGGATTCCACAAAAGCAAATTAATGATGAAACTGATTATTGCATTTCATTGCATAATACCCACGGTGCCCTGTGTTCTATTCAATTGGGATGTCTGAACTGTGACCTGGCACACCTCATTTACAGCACTGACCATATTGTTAATAGAAATGAAGGCTGCTTTTTATGGTGTGGAAAATTTCCGCAAAGTGAGAATTAAAGGCCAACTAGGATAATTGATTTAGACCCAGAGTCAATTTAATTTTATGCCTCTAACACATTAGAAGCAACAAGTTATTTACTGCATCAGAAAGCTAAGCATTTTTCTGGTTTTAGAATAAGATATGCATTAAGATAAACTCACAGTTTAAGGATAAAGCTCTAACCAAAACTGGAATTCTGCTTTTTCACAGTCTGGCTGTTGTGTAATTATCTCTACCTGTGCAAGGGAACTCTGATGCATTCTAGTAAACATGCTAAATTTTTTAAGTCTTTCTTATGTAATTTAATGATGATATCAGCAGTGTCATTGAGTACTTGTAGTAACGGGACCATTTTCCCTTCCTGGGCATTAGATAAATAACCTGGACAAATGTTCAAAACTGACTCAAGGCTTCTTAGCAATAGAGTCAAAAATCATATTCTAATCATGCTAAGAACGAAAGCCTTAGCCTAGATCTTTGCTGGTCTAACCCTGCTGCTTTTATTGTACATCCAAATGCAATAGAGACCAGTTGGTTAAATGATTCATCTGACCTCTTATGGGCAAATCATATCCTTTTATATAAGCAAGCGGATTGTCTTTCTGGGGCTTTAGACTACTTTGTTTACATCTACAGATAGTAGTGATGATGTTACACGAAACGACCTATCACTGTTTAAGGAGGTTGAATCAGAATTACCTGATTCCTGTATACAGAATTCGGGTACAAGTTTTGTCATCTAGGACTGACTAACCAAGAAGCCTGGAGCCTCTTGAAAATGGGTGTGCAACATTCTGGTATTTGGACTACTATTTTCTTGGAATTTAAACATTCAAACCAAAACAAAAAGCAGGACCATTATCTGCTGTTAAAAATAGCAAGTCGTTGGACCCCAAATAGTTGGACAGCTCTTCTGCAAAAGGAAAATAGCTGTTTTGTTATTCAAGCTGGAGAAAAATAGAAGTTGTTTAGTTGTACAAAGAAATCAGGAAGTAAAGAGATGCTCTGGGAGAGGAAAAATCAGAAAAGTGAGTTTACTTGTCTGTAGTCAGGGTTGATAGGAAGGCTGATTAAAAATAAACGTGATAACACCCTTTAAACTATTACATATGTGTTGATTCTGGGAGAAAAGATCTGGGTCGGTCCTCTGGGCCATCTGCTAGCAGGAAGGAATCTATTGATTTGTTGCTGAGCCGGAATGGAGTGAGCCGTCTGAAGTTGTTTGGAGAATATGGGATCTGCACTCGGGCCCTTTGTGATGGTACCACAGTATCTTCGCTAGATAACCATGGTGAGAATTTCATGTAGATGCTTTGATCGTCATCAGTTGAAAATACTGGGTTATCGATTCCTAAAAAAGTTCATGAGTTACAAATACAATTAATCAAAATAATTTCTTGATAACACAGCAAGATGCTTTGTAAAAGGAGAATAGCTACCATGGGAAAAATATAGGCTGATACGGGTGTATAGGTGTATATGCTGGTATAGGTGTGACTAGGCTAATACACAGACCATTATACACAAACAGATTGCTCTTTCTGCTTTGGTTATTGCTGGTCATTTTTGATTTATATTAGAGAGGAAAACTGGATATTATATCCAATATGCAGTTATGTTTGGAATATCTGGAGACAAAAAATAAAATCAATAAAAGAAGAACTCAGTCATCAAATTTTAAGCAAAACAAAGCACAATATAAAATAGCTGCAGAAAATTCAAATCAAAACCATATAAAATAAAAAAAAAGGTGGAAAAAAATACAAAAGCATAAACTGCATAACTCCATAAAGGAATGATATGCATGTGAGGGAACAAAAGCAGGCCACAAAACAGTCTAAGCTACAGGAGCCTTTTAATATAGATATCTAGTTTGTAGTGCTTGAAAAGAAAAAGAAACTTTAAAAATGAGTCTAGGTCTAATCTTGCCACCTGCTAATTTCTGGATCAATTTATGGATGTCATTATACATTCTCAAACACAGAATTTGTCATGGATCAGTGAAAGGCTGTATCAGCATGTCTGCCAAAAGAATACAGATACACACGTTTTTCTTCACTGTATGTAGCATGTTATATATGAAGCATACAGTGGCATGCTGGTAATTCAAACACAAAAGTGCTAAAGAGAAATACTTTAAAACTTTATAAATCATATCATATAATATATTGTGATACAGTTTCAATCTCATATTTTGGAGACTTTCAGGGCTGGAAAATAAATCCAGTGAATGCTCCAGGCATGCTGCAAACCTGCCCTTTTCAGTGACTTTTATGAGCCTGTAAGGATCTGAGGGAGTTGTGAATTTAAGAGGAAAAATCTGGCCTGAAAGAGGAAGCATTAATTTTATCACAACAAAGTACTTCAAATGTAAGTAAGAAACGGTTCCAAAGGACTAGTATTGACTGGTCTTGTGAGGTAGGACAATTCTAAAATAACATTTTCTGTTGCTAGAAATAATTAGTGGTTTTAGGTCTAGTTTAGGCATTCATGCTTGCAACTTCTATCAGTAGGAAATTTGATGCTCTCAGTACCTCTGGATAGCCAAAATTTTTTATCTGTTAGCATTAATATTAAGCAAATATATTGTCTAATAGAACACATCAAAACAAAACAAAAAAACCCCCAGGCTAAATAATCAGCATTTCTAGTATTTTTTTTAATATTTGAGAAAAAAAAAACCCCTCTGAAGGTAATTAATGTTTTTACCAGTAGGAGTATCTGTGAAATTTTGCTTTGTCACATTGGCCAGGAAATCAACTCCTTTGCCTAGATGAAAAGTTTCATAATCATTATTTTCTTCTGATTCCGAAAACTCCAAATCTGAAAAAAAAAAGGAAGTCCAATTTCATTAGAGGTGCGTACCAGTTCTGATAGGAAATGCTATTTCATGCTGTTTTGATGCTGGCATAGTTTTCACACTCTGGCTAAGCTTTTGGATAACAGAATTGTCTGCTTTCCTGGGGCTGAAACAAACCAACCTATGACATGGCACCACTGCTGCTGCTGTGTTTTGTGTCTTAAATGCTCACATGTTGACGTCATCCGTTACAATGACCAGTCATTTCATTATTTGACAGAAGTTAGCATTAGTATCCTGACTGATTTCAAACCTGGTGAGGTCATTGCTGCTTCTACTGCAGTAGAATCAGTTTTATGACAGTTGCTAAACCACTTGTTAAGATTGTCTTCCAATGAAGCTTTTTCTTTTAAGTGAGGATGACATCTGTACACAGTGGTTTTTAACATGACAGCATTGAATGACCTACTTATAAGAATTTGGAAAGCTCTTCTCATGCAAAAAGGTTCTAGAATATTACACTTATTCAGCCAGCCTGTATTGCCCCTGTCAGTCAAATAAAAATAATGCTCAGAAAATGATTCAAAGAACATACATAAAGAAAAATATATTTGCTTGGAGCTATTGAGAAAAAATTAATCCCTCTCTACTTAAATTCAATTCTCTTTAAGATCAAGGGACTGCATGCATAAAGAAGGGAAAGAACAGGAAAAGTGTTAGTTCAGTGGCTTTTAAAGCATGTTTCAGTTTCTAAGTGATATGTATTTTTTTACAAGTACATAAAAAACATACTGGCGTCCATCATGTCTTGCTATGACTGACATCAATGCAAAAACATGGCTAAAACATCAGATGAAAGAATATGGGGCTTTACATGCAAACCCAACTTGTGCTAGGGATGTTCCCTAGGCCAGTCATCTTCAAATTATGCTTTTCAAGGCCGAACCATGTGTTAAATTTGTGCATGTTAAATTTGTGCATCAGTGCTGAAACTGGCCTCTGACTATGTGTTCCTTTCAAAGGTACACTCTCCTTGAGTTCTAATGTGCTTGCTTAGAGTCAGCTCTGATTCAGACCCTTCTAAACAAATGGACCTTAACTCAGATGACCATGTTATCTCAAATACTTAATTTTATATGGTATAGTGTCCCAGGCAGAAATATTCTGCTGTGATGAAGAAGAAAAATGTTAGCGACAGTTGCTCTGTGCACTTATCCAAAAGAAGTCTGAAAGTTCATCTATGTTACAGACACTGCACTGTTTTGTTTACAAAATTTAAATGCAATATTTAAAAGATGTGAGTAAAGAGACCAATTAAAATTTGGTTTGTCAGCCAATTGCCTACAAAAACAACTTCTAAATCACCAAGACACTGCATTTATGCATGGAGCAGATCTCCACTCTGAGTTCTGAATTATGACCAGAAGTCCCTTTTTAATACCAGCTTCAATGTTGCATATAACAAATTTTTTCAGTGATGCTTTACTGACAGTGTAGCTGGTAAAATGCAGCTAATGAAACTGGTCTAAGAGTCTTTTTTACCTTTTTCCTTCAAAGTAAAATCTTGTACTGGATTTTCTGAAGGTATGTTTCCATTTGGTATGGCACTGCTGTTTCGCTGAAAGAAAACAAAAAAAGTTACCAAAAATGCTACCATCGTCAGATAGCAATGGCAGTGACATCCTTGGAAATCACAAGTTCAGCAGCATAACCCTGAAATCCATTGTAATCTTTGCTTGAAACTCAATATGGGGGTCATTAGTTTCCCCCCTATGCTCATACTCACTACGAGAAAAGAGAAACTTTGGCTCTTTGTATGCTATACATTCGCTCTTAGTTTCATGTAAATTTTGTAGAATGCTCTATGCTATAGTGCTACCCTGATACAGCTACCCTGCAACATCTCCCCACAGTGTTGTAGCATGGCTCAAGATCTGTTGTTTTTCAAGTGATCAAAAATCTCTCACCCAGAAGAAGGCTCCCAAAGCAAAGAGAAAAGCAGCATTGAGAAGATGCCCTTTGAGCTATCTCATAGTTTAATCTCTTCTTGATTAGGCCCTTTAAATTCATGAAGTTCTAAAGGACAGAGATAAATGGAGGACAAAGGACCCTTCAGAGTCCTCCCTGCCCTCCCCATCCCTCATTTTGTATAATAGGTGGCTACATCTGGGTCCTTGTGAAAGTATTTTACCCTTTTTTGGCCCCGGTCTCGCTTGTGGATTTTATTGAGCTTCTTGGAATGGTTTATTCCTAGTTTGGTACTCTTGAAAGATTCTAAGCGCTTCCTCATTGTCCTATGGAAAATCTCCTTGTCTTGTTTCTCATCTTCACTGTGCATGATCTCATGTCGACTGTACAGGTGTTTGTGCTGTGGCCAGGAAGGGAAGACAATATTCATTTATTTAGAAATACAGCTGGAAGCCCTGAATCAATGCATTTAGTTAGTGTCACGCAAATGTAAACAACTCCATAGAAAAAATTAATCGAAGACTAGTCTGAAGGCATTAATGAAACTCCTATTTTTCATTCTCTTTCTTCACCATGAAACAGGTTTAAATCCAGGAATTTTAAGTATGTAAGAGTGACTGTCATTCGAAGTAAACCTCTCCCTGTAAGTGTTTGAATCACTTCAGTTGATACACTCCATTTAATCCTGCTTCAGAACCTATGTTGGACCCAGTTCTGCATTCCACTGGCCCCAGTCAAGCCAAAGGCACTAGTTCTGTTAAAGAGGCATGTTCATAGATGAGAAAGAATATAGACAAAGAGCCTATCTTCCTCAAGGGTGCAGATTTTGCAGATGGGTTCATTCGTTTTGAGTTTTGCTCCCAAATCTTGGTTCCTAATGTCACCTAGTTTTAGACTGGAAATCAGTCCAATGCTAGGCTTCTGCTCTCACCTCTTGCCTGGGTTTATACAGGTACTGTTGTAGGGTGTGATGAGCAACTGTATCTTCTGTGTCCCGGATACTTTTCCTCCTCTGCTCTAAAGCTTGCATGTCAAGGCAAACTGGTCCAGCTTTTTCTCTCCTGAGGAAGAATACCATGTACAAACAGCAGTATTTAAAATTAGTGATTACTGAAAGGGAAGAAAAAACAGGAAAATGGGGAACAAGAAGGAGAAATGAAGATGAAGTTTAAAAAAAGTAGGGGAAGTCAAAATCAGCTAGATGAAAATGAGTGAGCAAATACCTAATGGGAAATGCAAAAAGATTATCAGTTTTTGTCTTTCAGGTGGGTTTTGTGTTAATTGTTCAGTTTACATGACACAGTCTGTTAGGTGAAAGAATCATAAGGAAGGAGAAATTTTTTTTCCTTGCCTCTCTCCTGACTTTTTCTGGAGCAGACACAGAAATTACATCTAGACCTATCTATCGCAGTTGATGAACAAAAGGCATATAGAACAAATCTAATATGGATGTCTCCTTCATCTGACCAGCCTTTACTACAAAAATTTGTTTGTGTGTAATATGCAACAATATAACTGTATGTATACCCATTTTATGTGGGAGAAAAGAGTAACTGAAGTTCAAAATAGGGGTGAATGAAGCCCCTGTAATTTGCATTTTTGAAAATTTATAACATTGTTTCCATTTCCTCACATATAACATTACAACTTCCGCCGCCCACCCAGTCCCAATCAGTCCACATTACTTACAGCAAATAAGAGACAGAGCTTTCCACAGTACTTGGCCGTGGGGTGCTGAAATCCACATTTACCATGTTGTCTGTACTTGGAGAACGTATAAATGCCAAGGAACCTCTACGTTCTCCCTGGCCACAGAAAGAAACAAGACATATTACAGCTGTGAACACCTAGGGCAAAATGTGTATCAGAAAATGCAGGTAATTTGTGAGGCTGCTGTATGCAAATGGCACAAGAAGCAGGAGAGAAGTTGTATTTAGGCAATGAATACAAACCATTTTTTGGTTATGGTTTCTTTGTGTTGAGTGATGTTATCCCAACAAAGAAAGACAGGAGAAAAACTATTCCATTCTCGTAAATTGATTTTGA
Source organism: Rhinoptilus africanus (assembly GCA_013400135.1). Classification (NCBI taxonomy): domain Eukaryota; kingdom Metazoa; phylum Chordata; class Aves; order Charadriiformes; family Glareolidae; genus Rhinoptilus; species Rhinoptilus africanus. Next base: position 114,808 of record VXBO01013617.1, read on the forward strand.
GGAGCTGACTTATTTCTTAGGCCTTAATATGTTTGCAAATTATATCCTTGCACTTTTGCAGTCTAACTCTTCTCTCTTCACAGACCCTTTCAGGAATGGACCTTTTACTTTACACCACATTGCAAACAAGTACATAGGGATGACTCTACAGATTTTTATGACTTGATACATCACTGCACTGACACTAGCGTTTTCAAAGATACGACACTAAGTTTGCTGTTCTCTACCAGACTGGAAGCAGCAAATGTTAAGTGATGATAGAAGTCTACAAGACTATTTGAAAGAGGTTTTAGGATGAAGAGATGAGATACTGAAAAATGAGATTTGCTTTCATTTCTAAAATTAGTGTCATAGAATTGACACTGGAAAAGCTCAGACTTATGTCTTCACAGTTTCCCCCACCAGTTGCATAATCTCTTGTTTAGGTGAAAGGTAGCTGTTGAGTGACATCGTGGTTACACAGGCTGAACTCAGCTATGGTTTTGAATCACAGCAGAGTGAAATCATGTAGCAGATCTCTACATTTTAAACTGTAACAAAGAATACACCAAGAAAAACCATAGCCCTTGCAGAATATTGAAAGAGATGTTACATTTCTACACCTTCAACTGTATTGTGCCCCCTTTAAATTTTTATGTTCATAGACCAAATAAAACAAATGTTTCCTTTTGCTATGGTAACCCACATACATATTACAGTAGAAAGTGTTAGATCAAATCAGTGGCATTAAGAAGTACACTCTGGCCTCTGGAGGCAGAAAACTTAAGAGAAAAAAAGTAAATTCTGGGTCAGCGTCAGTCCGTTTTCTTAAGTGCATCTGATTTTCATTTCAAATCAAGTTTAATCTTTCATACATACATCATACCGTATCATCAGTGAAGGAATTTTAGCCAGGGGAAGTTATTAACTGTATTTATTTTAAGTTGCTTCTATTCACTTGCTCTGGATTATTTTCATTTTGCCTGGCTTAGGCTCTCCCCTCTCAACTGTAAGGAATTTTTTTTAGGTTCATATTGAACTCTCTCGAGGTCTTGTTTATTGTACAGATGCAGCATAACAGCAGAGATAAAAAAAGAAAAATTTATAAAATAGTTTTTAAACTCCTCAGTTTTTTGCAAGTGAGAAGAGAGTGAGTAGCTGGGGAAAGCAAATCTTTACTCCTCCTGGAAGAATTGTCTTCAATTTCAATGTCGGCTTGCAATTCACAGATATTTTGCTCAAACATATATTTTAGAAGTCAAGGAAAAATTGTTATAGCAGTATATCACTGAAGCAAATATATTAATGTGAGAAAAGTGGAATAACTTCAGAATTCACAACTCATGACTAATCAAGCATATCAACATAACTAATTTCCACTGGAAGAAACCATGTTGCAATTGTTTTGTAGGACCTGGACAACTTTTGTCTGTAATTTGTCTATTATTAGACAGATCAGTAGACATTTGCCAATAGAATTTGTCTGCAAGACACAATATACACAAACAGTATTTGGACTAGCGTAACAAAAGTAATTTTCCTTGTGTTATGAACTCTATGAGGGTATAATGAAAAGCGGAAGTCTCCTAAAAAGATAGTAATCTAACTTAATCTGACATTACTGTATGGGATTCAAGACATTATTGGGTAAAGATGCTGGGGCTAAATCCACATGGCTTAGTTATATATAGAGCCCTTTGCATCTGTTAAAGATAAAAAAATACTGTAATAAATCTACTAAACAGATTCAGCAGTGAATCTGAACATAAGTCTCATGCTCATCAAAGTCAAAGTCATTATCTAACTTTCTTCCTCTGAGGTGTGACCCAGAAAGCACCACGAGAAAGAAAACTAGTTCTTGAGTTCAAATGGTCTGAAAACTGAATTGGTAATTTCCAAAATCTCAAAAGGAAGTATTTGCTTATCTTGTGAACCACTCTCCATTTTTCTCACTAATAAATTTTCTGAATTTTCCCCTTATTTTCTGAATTCAGTCTTTGAAATTCCATGTTTCAGTCTGCCTGGATATAGCTCATTTTCAAAAAAAATAAAAGAAATTATTATTAGCAGTAATATTAGTCATAGCAATAGTTTTATTTTAATTAAAGAAATTAACTGATATATCATGTAGCTGTGAAAATGAGTTCACCTGGAGATTACAGGCATAGATAGATTATCACTTCAAAGATCACTGTATAAAATATTGCATTTAGAACTACACTCTACACTATATGAATACTGCACATTTGTGGTGATTTGAACTGAGGTGTCCAGTTTCATACTGAAAAAGATTAGGAATTCTTACACAATCTCTTAATGTTGCTCCAGCCTGAGAATGGTACTCATGCAGAAGGCCAGTAACTTTCTTCCATTCTGTAACTTTAAAAATTTCTGCTCTTGCAAGTCTTAAGTTGCTCTTTCACAAATCTGTGATTGCTTTTGATATCTGTTGTATATCACTTTAATTTATGACATGTGGGTTTTATGATTCCACTGAATTTAAGTTACCCTTCCCAATTTTTTTTTTTTGTATTACTGTCATCTGTCAGAATGAGATTATAGCAGTCCACTATTTCGGTCAAATATCCACACCATTTGGAAGTGAGCTGCTTCAAATCACATTTGTCACCAGACAGAACCACTGTTCTGAAGGAGCCAGACTCCATTGACATATTTAGAAAGACAGCAGTTTGCCTAATCCCTTTGGAATTACAGTATGTTTTCATGCAATGAATACAGAAACAAAGTTATTCAGTAAAATCCAACAGAAAAGTACACCAACATAATATTCATACTTCGGGATCAGGCACAATATTGAGAACTACAGCCACTCAAACAGGCGATACTGAGACTCAAAACACATTTAGAAAAAAAAAGCAGAGTAGAAATGAAAATAGTTTTCTTTTAGACATGTCCTGCAATATATCAACTTTAGGTTATATTATAAATTATCAAAACGCCCCCAAAACAGAAAACAAACCAACCAAACAAAAAAAAGCCCAAACCCCAGACTGTTATAATATGTCAACAAGCATTCATAAGTACCTCAGCCACATAGCTAATTGCATCCTTCAAGTTGAGTTCATGGAAAACATTAAGGATCTGGTCTCTTGATTTTTGAGCAGACCTTCTCATCAGTACTTTACTGAGGAATTTCCTATCAAAATTGGACCACCTGATAATTTAAACAAACTTTGTTAGTGGCAACAAGCAATTTTAGTTTCACAGCATTTTTAGTCTAGCATAAATGATCTTTTTGTGAGGTAAGCACTTTTAAAAAGATGGTGAACATAGCAACATGAGGGATTTGTGTTTCTAAGCTTTTCAATTAGCATTTAAAGAAAGTTAAGGAAAAGCCTGCTACAGAGTTATGCGGCTGTCACAGAGCATTTAATAGGTTAACTTACCAAACACTACTACAACAGCAAGAGTGCTATGATTACAGTATCTCATTTCAGAGTCACTAGGATATTTTATACTCTGGGAGATCATGCTACCTTATTTTTCCACTTCTGATTATGCATTGTTATATTTAATAGCTTCATTCTAAAAGTTTAATTTTCTTTCCTCCTTTGGAAGGGAATCTGCTTTTCCCCAGTTGTATTGTAGGCCAGCCAGCCTAGAAAATCAGTTCACAACAGCAGTGCCCTTCCTAAAGCACTTATAGAGGGCCTTTGATGCCATTGATGTACTCAGGGGGACAGAATGTATGTATATTTTCTGCGATTTACACTTCCAAGCTTATTTGATAGTATGATATCTGCCATCTTGTATATAGGCTCCAGAAGATAAAGGCTGCTTTACTTTCATCTGCCTTCCTCAAGATTTTCTTGAGGCAACTTTGGAGACTACTACTCAAAGCTATTCTATTCATCTTACTCAATGGCTATTTTGAGTTTACGACTTTTTATTCAGATTGTTGAAGCCTTGTTGTTATTAAACATTATTCACAGAATTGATAACTATTCCTCTTCTCTAGACAGAACATCTGACAAGCAGTCTCTAATTCATGCTGTCAGACCTGATCATATCAATGAGGATGCTAGGGGCTGCCACTTTTTTTGAGGAAGCAGCACTTTCAGGTACGTATAGTCCAAAAGAAGCAGACTTAAGGTGATCTCATTCAAAATACATTAGCCATCAAACCACACACTCAACCATGAATCTACATTAAGATACTCCTTCTCTTGTTACTCAGGGAGATTACTTTCTAACATCTAAGAAGTCAAACTCTGAACTTCCACTGTAAAAATATTTAGCTCCATCTTCAAGACAGTATTTCAAAACTGGGGATGTATCCCCTGTTGCCTGCTGAAATTCGTTCCCAAAAAGTAAACTAAAAATTTAGACCAAAAGAATGAGGATGTTCTATTTGGGATACGCCATGAAAATTCTTCACTACATAAATGAACAAAGAACCACAGGAAATGAAGGAGACTGTCCCTGTAACTAGGTACAGAAAGGTGAGGAATTCTGCTTGAGCTCAGATACAATCTAGCTCCAGCCTAGGAGTTGTATAGTTATATGGGCATAAAGCTAAATCTAAATTAATATACTCAGCTTCTCAGCAAGGGTTAGAGGAGTGTTCTGCAGAAAGCCGATGCAACCACATGGCTTTTGGATTGGAATTGACATGTTGAGTCTGCAGGACATTAGCAGGTCAGAACCGTGACTGCACCTATGAAATGACCTAGCTCCAGGGAGAGAACTGACTGTCCCTAACACTCTTAAAGATGTCCAGATTTAATGTCCTTTTCTCACATTTATTTGTCTAGATTATGGAAGTCTGCCTATCACAATGGTAACTCTTCACATGTACTTTAAAGAAAACGGTGTCTGTATCTTTCAGCTAAGTAATCTCTCAAGATGAATCAGCTATGAACAGAGGGGGATGGAAATGGTCCACAATTTTCATTACCGGTTTTAAATTATTCAAGTCATTTCAAAGCACCCTCTGCCATCACTTTCAGGAGTCTTGCACACATCCTTTGTGGAAACAGGATAAACAAATGAAATGAAATGAAATGAAATGAAATGAAATGAAATGAAATGAAATGAAATGAAATGAAATGGGGTATTACAGAGAAGGACCAACACTAGCATTTTAGGTTAAGTTTTGTGCAAATGGACAGTTCTCAAATCTTGAGAGAAGCTGATCCCTGGATGTGAACTGAGGCATTTGCAAAGGCCTAATCTGAACTGTGGAAGAAAAGGAAAAGATTCCAGTTGTAGGGGACAAAAATAAACTATATTCACATTTGCTGTATTTCCAGTATTTTCAGTATATAACCTTTTAAACTACATTTGACATCCTTGCTATCCCTAAACCCAACAACCGAAAAAGTCATAATTTACAGATAAGATTTCCTAGCAGTATTTCAACTTTCCAAGTTAGTTACTACTTACTTGTCTCTCAGGTAATTATGTCCTATTTGTCCAGATATGTCTTCTATAGCAGAAAGAATGTGATCAAAGGCCTAGGAAAGTGAAAGTGGAATTTACAGTGTAATTTCTTTACAGAAATAAAAGGCATAATTAGAAAACAGCTCAATTTGTGTCAGGTTTGACCAAGTGGCTATGCAGAATAATTTTATTGCTGGTAAGATGAGTTTTTTTCCCATTTACAGAAATACTACTATATGCTTTTCTTCAAAGGTCCTGAGCTTTCTAACCAGTTCTTTACAAATTCACTAACTATTCTTGAATTACAAGGGTCTCAGCAAGAATGTAGTTAAGCCCCCATTTTAACATTCAATTTTTAATACTCTTTTTAACCACTCATTTTACCATCTCCATTTCTGCCCTATGAAGTATATCAGTCACTATTAGTGCTGGTGATTAAATCAGTTGAAAAATTTCCCTAGTGTTTCTTTTTAGACGTTTCAGGAATCCATACTTCACTCACAATAGAAGTAAGCACCATTCTTTTGATATCGAGGGAAAAATCCCGTACTCACTATATTAGATGGCTGATAGAAATCCTGAGGTTTTAAATCTTGATTCAAACCATGGCAGCTGCAGATAAAATTTGGTCTTTTTCTGTATATGGTTGTTAACATTTCACTCTGAACATTGGAGTGATTACTGCAGAATCAGCACACTAGCTTTAGAACAAAATGGGTGATATGGATTATTCCTGAATATAATATTAATTACTGCCTCAGGAGATATCTGACATGGAAGTGGAGAAAATGATATTGTAACTAATTTGTCTCCCTCCTACTGCCTGAGAACAGACAGTGTGCCTTCTCTCTGAAGGCTGCAATTTATACTGTTCTAGGAGCACTGTGCCTTCTGAAACAATATCTGCTAGAATATTCTAGGAAGTGGTGAATTAGTACATACAACTTTACAAAGTGTTAGGATTAACATTACTGCTCGGCCTGCACTACTAACTGACATGTAAAGCTACATCCCATAAATGTAGACAGACTGTATTTCTTCCCCTGGGGAAGAATCATAGTTTTCAAATAGTAAATTATTTGAATGGAAATTGAAATTTGAATTGCTGAATAACAAAAACATAATGTATTTATTCAGTACTCTGTAAGAAAATTCCTCTGAAACAAACCCTGTCCGTCATTAAGTTGTTAATTCACTTCAGGTAATCTCCAATGTGAACAGAGAAGATTAGAAGCTCACACAAGAATCCGTTAAAATACTCAATGCAGGATACCTGCGTACATCTGAAAAGTTTATGAATCAAAAAAGACCATGAAAGATGCCTTACAGGCTTCTGTCCTTTAACCTATGTTTGTATCGAAAATGTATGTTTTCTTTTACTGAATAAAAACTTTATAATGTTGAGTGAAACTGAATTGGAAGAGATCATGTTTCAAAATCTTTTAAAAGGTTAAAGAAATGCAGGTGCATAGACAGCATTCATGCTGAACTAGAACTACCAGCATTAACCTGGAATTTCAGTATATAAGGAACATTTGCACTGGGCAGCAGACTACCTTTGTATGCAATATGCAGGCTACAAAGCCTGCTTTCATATCTTATCCACAAATAAACAGTATTTAAGAAGGAAAAATAAACTTACACACGCTTTGCCCTAGCGATCTTCAATCAAATGTCCTCCTCTTTTAGATGAAGAGAAAGAAGCATATTCCATCCATGCTCTTTCCCCAGTACTGTCAGCCACACTGAATTCTCAAGTGGAAGACCAGAACTTTCAGTTGCATATCCCCTCACAGGGCTTGACCCAAATATAAACTACAGCCTATGTTTGAAATGTTTGAAGGATTATTCATTTGAAATTTGATTCCTCCCTCCATTTCAAAAAGAAATTTTCTCTATTTTTTTCTTTCTTCTTAAGGCACTCTGCAAAAATCCAAAAGACACCATAGTTTTGTTTAATAATATCTTACCCTGCCATGAAGTTTCTCATTCAGTTTTGGCTCTCTGTGTTCAGTTTTCTTCACTTTCAGCCACTGTACCAGAGGCTTGATAGTCAGTCCCTAAGGATTGAAGCATGATACTGAATACTTAGGAATTATCTTAGGCTTTCCTCCAGCTGGTGGTTGTTAAAGAGAAACAGAGCATTTTTCTGTGTTATATGGTCGTTCCCATACTTCCTCAGTTGATCTCTGTCCCCTTTAGAAAATAAAATAATGTAATACCCTCAGCTCCTGTTACAAAGGTTTGAAAAGACACCAACCAGTGGAAAAATATATCTCCTATAAGAAAAATATGGTAGTGGAGGTGTTACAGTGTTTCCTGTAGCATTGAATGTACTGGGTTTTGCACATATTTTTGTTTGTGACCACAGTTAAACTTTCTATAATAAATTTGAGAAAAAAATCCAATCTGGTATATGCTGGCATATCTCCATTTAAATTAATGTTGTTTTTTTAATCCAGAAAGTGATATTTTGTTTGGATTCTAAATACTTTCTTGTCCCACTGCTTACTGTTATCTTTTAAAACAAGGACTTAAGCTCAGGTGGTTCAGCTTAATGACTGTATTTGCCTATAAAAAGGACTGTTCCCTATAGTTATTCACATGCAATGAAGGATGTTAACCTGATATTAACTTGAATGCTATTAATACCAAGCAGCTAAGACTGAAAATTTTTTAGCACAGAGGAAATTGTGTTTTGTCCCTTGTGGTGCCATACGAAAACATGAAATAGGATCTTTGTTACTAAAATTACAAATTCAATTATGCTTTCAGTTCAGTGAAACAATATGCAACCTTCAGCTGAGAACTGCTTTAAACAGTTGGTACTTTTGGGGGACTCCTTCTCCTTGCAAGAAGCATGCTTAAGAAGTTGAATTACCTGGAAAATAACAGTAAAAAACACAACAATGATAGTTGTGCTGACAAATAGGTTTTTCTCTTCCACTTTCTCCTTATCCAGAAGTACGACTAGAGCAAAGGCAACCGCTCCACGTAGTCCACCGTATGACATCACCACCTGGTCGATTATCTCCAACTGGACCATTCTGTAGTGGTTAAGAATCCATGTCTGTAAAACCACACCTATAAAAAACAAATGGCAGCATGTCTAGAAATACCCAGATGAAACGTCAATATCCCAACTGTGTGTAACAGAAACAGTACCACCAGTTTGCTTTCACAAAAATCCTTTATACCATCTACTTCTCCCTCTGCATTCTACACTGGAGGGCAGACCCGCTTGGTACTTTACCCTTTATCTTTAGCCAAAGGAATTAGATGAAGCCTCTCTGAGCTAGCAGCTCTTCTCAGCGTGCTGCCCTCTGACATAGGCACTACAGGTGAAATTCTGCTGTACTGACATGTGAAATTCTCCATTGAGAAATAATAGTTTCTAGCACCATAGTCAGTGATATGCACAGAGTCTTTTAATAGGAAGAGAAACGGGTTGAAACAGTGTTGATTTAAGGAGTAAGTGTGGTACTCTTTACAAATCACTAAAAATTACATTTATGCCCCTGTCTTATGAAAGGTTGTGTTGCTATGCTAATACTGTCTTCAGATGAGATGCTCCCTGCTGCAAGATAACTAAAGCTCTAGAAATCACAGTGTCTCCCAGAAAAGGAAAACAGCTTCACCACTCCTGAGAGTGGTGTAGCATGTGTGTCCTGCTCCACAGGCCAGGATTGTTATCCAGTACAAAAGAGATATTTCTCTTTTTGTGAGCACTTTGAACTTGTGCTGATGGAAGAGTATCTTGTATATATCACTGTAAGCAAGGCCTCTGGTGGAGGGGACCTTGAAAATTAATTCATGCCACTGCTCTGACTCCTCCAAGGGTATGAAAGCTGCAATTACGGAAGGCCCAATATCATCAGATCTTTAGTAAATTATCAATTTCTAAGCTCAATGACTTTAATGGATGCAGATTGTTATTGCTGAATATTCAGTATTTACTTATTACACTTGTTTACGTATTACTCTTGTTACAGGATTGTCAACCACTCATTCCAGGAATATAAGTGACAAAGTCAAAATACTGAAAACTTGTTTAAATACCTCATGCGTGTCAGTGGTTACTGAGAGGTGGCTACAGACTACTTAGAAAGTAAGACATAGGGCTAGGCCCTTCATTCAACCCAGGAATCTCTAGACAGAATAAGAATACTGAGTCTGGGAAAACTGCCAGATAGATAGATGTGTTACCTTTTGTTTTAATTTGATTCAAGGCAAACAGGCAAATAAACCTGTCCAATTTATTCCCAGATATAAGTACATACACCGAAACACTATGCGTTACTTTCTAGATGTACTTCTTTCTGTGTTTTTTTTTGCGATGTTAACCCCTTTTCTATTTCACAAAACAGTGATTAAATAGTAGAACTACATATCTGGGCAAATCATCATTGGTATTTTG
>VXBO01013619.1:0-162987 GCA_013400135.1 Rhinoptilus africanus
AAGGTCCCTTCCAACCCTGGCAACTCTATGGTTCTAAGGCTCTTTCATCTCCATTGCACAAATCAAAGCTTTGGCCGAGCAATGAAAAGGCCAATGAGATGGTTTACTAGTGCCAGTTGCGATGGTGGTTTTGCAACACGTGCATTTGTCCAGTAGACCCTGAAGGAGGATGACTAACTAATTTCCATGCCAATCATCAGCCTGACGCTACCTAACCCCGGCTGGAATGAGAACAGCCTGGACTCAAACCAGTGACCTCCTGTGAGAGGCTGCATCAACATCATGCCCAAGTGCTACTGCGGCAGAGAGATATTTAATTAAAATAACAAGAAGAGACCATTCCAGCTAGACGCTTATTTGACACAGGACTGACCAAGCACTTAATTAAGAGACTGTTAGAGGTACAAGTCATGTCTGCGTTATCGGGAACTGCACCTTTAAGCAAATTTCTTCCCAGCTCCGGGATTCAGGATCAGGAGGTGCTGGTTTTCGGGGAGGGGCTGTCGGTATTGCCCACGCATTAAAGGGAATCCCACTCCACACTGTGTAAGATCTTGCATGGACATCCCGGATCTTGTTCTTCCTCTGTAATGCCCTATGCTTTGTCCTCTTTAGCCTCAGCTACATCACTCCCCCATCACTCACTCTTTCCAACAACTCAGCGTTATTCCCGATGGAAGCTATCAACACCTCCAATTAGCCTGGTTAGCTTTCAAGTAAAGATCTTCAAGTCGCTGCATTCAAAATGAGCTTGCAAATTCTATAGGCTAAAAACGTATATAAATTCTCCGAGCTAATCTGGCACATTTTGAATGAAACAGATGTGTCCACATTTGATGTGCACCAGTAACGTTACACACGCAGAGAAACAGGAGTCTTTATGTATGTAAATGGGCGTACGTATTTCATGAACTAGCTTGCACATCAGATTTTGCTTTGCACATGTGCTTTGCACAATGCCGCTGAAATGAGAGGGACTGCAGACATCTGTATAAAGTTAATCGGCAAGCCTTTCATAACGTGACTCCCTTCAATGCGATTTACAGGCAAAACAATAATTAGGGCCCCACAATTGTGTGATTTCTAAGGTATCTCTATTGAGTTTTGAAATGCATCTGCAAACGAGTGCCAGTTAAGAACAAAGGGGGAACTGGACCCTGCCTCCCTAAATTGTTTTAGGAGAGTTCCTCGGAAACCCGAGCAGTGGGAGAGAGCAGGGACAGACAGCGGTGGGCTGCACACATGCATTTCAGTTCTTCAAAGTAATCGACTCCTTCATATTTGAGTGACAGCATGAGCCAAATCCACCCAAAATCTGCTTCTGCAGTTTCTGACCCACAAAGACTCTGAAACCTTCTGGGTTTTTCTGCTACAAAGGGTTGTCACAATCCTGTAAACGTGACACCCAGCCTCTGTGGTGGCAGAGCCATCCTCTGTAAGAGGTGCACTAGCACAGCTAAACTGATTTTTAAAAAATCGCGTCCTTCGCCCATATTTCATAACTGGTAAAACTTAAAACCAGAATACACTGGTAAACAAAGGCACGCAAGAAGTGAGCATGCCTCTCTCCTCTGCTTCTACAGCAGCCAGCGTAACGGGCCAGTACTTCGGCATGTCTTTATCTCATTAATGCATTTTAACTCATGGTGAGCATTTCGCAGGGTGACAGTCTTCAGCGCAGAGATATGGGCACCAGCCAACAATAACAATTCAAATCACAGGATTAAACGCTACAAACTCAGGGTGGGTTTTTAGGGAAATGAGAACATGTTTCACCATATCATCTCGAACACATGATTGCCTTACTTTTGTTAGCATTCAGCTCCAGCGGAATGATTTGGCGATAAGGCCTACTTGGAGTCAATTTATCTGGGCTGTATTCACTTGCTTCCTTTGAATCTGGTCTCATTCACCAAGGCTGAAACAGATACACAACTCAGAAATGCTGCAAATAAAGACAGCGTGCATCTTTGTTTCAAGGGCTACTGAACTCAGACCTTGGGTTTTCCTTTGCCCCTCTCTCCCCAGTGATAGGAAACTGTGAATAAATTAGCAATTGGAGTGTAACGGCTGGAGCAACTTCATTAATATACCGTCATCCCGTGCAGACGTACAACTTCTGACATCGAGGCTCTAATGTCCTGTGAGTTATTGATGGAAATGTGTACATCCAGGTTCTCATCTCCACCTCTTTGTGTGCTAAGTGTTTAATTGACAACAATTCACGACCACTGCCATTTGGCCGGTACATTAAAACCAGCGTACAATAAAACCCTTCCTGGGTTCCCGAACGTGTTTCTGCACGACTGAAGTATTGTTGATTTTAATGCAGCAAATACAATCAACAATACTGTTCCCCTACCTGTAGGCATGTGTGCAGTTAACAGAGGTGGAGCTCAACAAAGATGCAGAGGGAACATAACTGTCTCCTCAACTGATGGATGAAGAACTGAAAGTCTTACAAAATATCTGTACCAGACTTTGACCTGAGTCAGCACCTTTTCAGATTCCATCCATGATTTAACTGTGACTTCCCTTTTTGTCATCCAACCAAGCACTCAAGCTGTGACCAAACAAAAATAATCCCTGCAGGATATGGTCAAGTTCCCTAATTCTGGACTATGCTCAATACTGTAGGTTAAAAGCCACGCTAACTATGAGCGACAGAAAAAGGAGGTGCAGAGCGACAGGACAAGAGGCAAGGAATACAAGTCACAGCACGGGAAACAGGAATGAGACGGAAGAAGAGCTGTTTTCATCGTGAGATGGTCACGTAGCAGAACAGGTTGCGGAAGCTCTACCCTCAGAAATACTCAAAACCAGACTGGACAGGGGCTTAAGTAACCGGATCTAGTTGAACTGCTTTGAGCAGGAGGCGTTGGACAACAGCTGTTCCGAAGTCCCTTCCAGCATCAGTTCCTCTATAAAAGAAAACTTAAGCACCCGGAACTTGTAGAGTGGGTTAAATACATACCTTAGTGCTTTTGTATGATTCTATCAGGCACCAGTGAGCATGTTCAGCAAGTAAACAACTCTGTAAATCAGGACTGAAGTTCCTCATGCGACACTCTCAGATGAAAGAACAGGTTTTCAAGTGTGAAGTACCCACAACTGGAACCTGAAATGGAAAAAGAAAAATGCTCAGAACTCAATAAGTTCTATTTTTCCAAAACTCTGAATGACCAGATGGGTGAATAAACAACAAATGAACTCTTTACATACTGGCAATAGTTAATTCTCATTTAAGTGAAAGATTCCAACTGACTATACTTTGATATTTAATTGGATCGTTATGCAAGTGTATTCAAAACAAAGTACCCTAAAAATAAGAATTTTCTAAGCAGCCTTTGTTCCACTGGACATATACAACCTGGAATACCATAAGCACTAATCCTTGCTATGGTTTTGATTTTTTCTGGAATTCAGAAAGGTTGTCTTAATTTTTTATTCCCTCGTCACTCTACTTCTTACGCTTCTCAAACCCTGTTCATCAGAAGTTTCCAATCAGGTAGGCAGATCCATGACCCAGACGACCAAGAGGGAAGGCACCTACTGCAAGGACCTGGATTGACTATAAGCTCCACTGACATTACCAGGAGGCTGTTTTCTTGCTAAAATGAACAGGAGTAGGAAAATACTGGCCTCTATCTGTATATTGAAATTGTACGTAAGCGCCAGTAGAGTACGTTCACCCTGCGGGCAGTTGGTGGAGCTGTGCTTAGAAAACAAGGCAGAAAGGCAGGGTACTAGGGATGATTTGCTAAAGACAGACCTATTCCTGTGAGCTTACGCCTGCTCAAGTGCTAGTGTGGGTGCAGGGACCCCACTCATAGCATCATTTAGGCTGGAAAAGACCTTTAAGATCATTGAGTCCGACCGTACGCCAGTGAAGGCTTCTGTTAGCATCCTCCCACAACTGCACCTCCAAGCACCAGCCGTAGTATGAAATCTGTTTCTTGTAAGCATTTGGAATCCGTGCAAAGGAAATTTCCTTTTTTATGCCTTGATTTCCACAGGAAAGACTAAAAATGGCAGCCTATAGCTGTTCCCTTTCTGAAAATACTACTAGAAGCCACTGTGATCCAGCTGCTCCTGCTGCTGGTCATTTTTCCTGCATCATTAACTTCCCTTCTTGTCCAGCGAAGTGGAATTACAGCGGAAGGATTTGGGGTATGAAAACTTTCTGATCCTGCTCTCTCTGCACCCAGTGATGCCCTCGTGGCAGGCATAACTTTGATCAGCAGGTAACAAACACGCAGCCTTAACTTCGCTAATTTTCATGCGTTCACAGCACTCGTAGGTGGTCCTACTAGAAATCTTTCTGGCTACAGAAGAATGGTGCTGTTCATTTTTTCCCCCACAGACTGCAGTGCAACCTAGAGGCTTCAACCCAAAGCAAAACCTCACTGAGGGTCTGAAAGTAAACCAGGCTCCAGAGGACTAACATAAACAAAATTAAAGAAGCAAGAGGTTGACACAAACAGACAAACTTGTTCCTACCAGAAAAAAAGTAGGAAACAGATCTCATCAGTTCAATACACAGTAGCAGCAAGGTAAGTTTAAATATTTAACTCTTTATACATTTTCCAGGAGGAGAAAAAAGAAAGAAGAGTTTCAGAGGAAAAAAGGCATCATTCGTAGAACAAAGGACCCACAAAATCCTGTCTCAGCTCAGGGATTCACCCGGGAAAATATCATCCAGCAGATTTTGGAAAGGTATCTTTCACGTTCTTCAATTGACCACCAGAGAATCTCACTAACCTGTGAAAGTTATGGAACTTTATCATGACTATCAATGCCTTCAAATTAATAAGGAACAAAACAATATCCAACTGTTTTGAAAGGGAGTTAAATCTTCTTGTGTACATCAACCTCTTATTAATGGGTGCTAGCAGGAATATTTCCTACTGGAGAGAATTATCCTTGATCTGTGACATCATGTCCTAAAGGCATTACTACCACCGTCTGCTGGAGAAGAGGATACAGAAACAATTGGGCCATTTGGGTTAGTCATTGGCAAAATACTATTTGATGACCTTCTGGAGCATCATGCTAATGAGGCTGTAATTTCTACCTCCAGTGTTCTTCCAAAAGACTGCCCTACCCTAAAGAAGCTTAACCTTACAAGCAAGTCCTAAAAGACAAAGCTGCTCTCCAACCTTCGTATGAAAAACTTATTTTGGTTGAACACTTAAGTCGTTATGAAGAGGAACATGAAGAAAAGCTGAGAAAGTTCCCACAGGAGGCATGAAATGAGAGAGAAATACCCAGCGCACCAACAGGAAGATTTTGCCTTGCCACTTCTCATTCCAACAGCTATTACCAGTGAGGTTAAAGCCTTGTCCAGAGCCCGCTCTCCAGAGGCTGAGCATCCTTAAAACTGATTGACATCAAGGGCACTCAGCACCTCACAAAATCAAGGTTCCTCAGAGTAGTTACCACAGAAGCCTCTTCTACAAGCACTTGAAATAAACAACCAAACATATTGTACAGGAGAGAGACTTAATGCAGCAGTTTTTCAACTTAAAGATAATTTACAATGCTACAGTAATACATGGGGCCTTTCATGTTTTCAGGCAAAAATGAAAATAAAACCTACGGCTGATTTACAGAACCACTGATCTGCATTTCTGGCAGCTGCTTTCACGTATGAAACGCACTCGAGGACCACTCAGGCCAAATTCTAACTTGAATTATCGAGGAGCAAATCCAGCACAGCTCACAACAAACCCTGCCCCCTGCTTCCCCCCTGCCACGTCTTCAAAAAAAGCAATGAAAAAACTCACTTTGTTTAGAAATAACTGTCCCCGTTTCACCACGGGCTTTGCGGCATTTCCTGCTCTCATCACTATGGGCATTGGCATAAAGAAGCTCCTCTGCTCCTGCTGCCGATTCCCCACCTGGAGTTGGGATTCTGGGGGTGTGCCATCATAACCATTGCCCCGTGGCAGCAAGCGCTTTCTGGTAAAGCCTTCTTAGAGATCTGTAGCTACACGAAACAAATAACGGGGTGTGTGCTGCAAGCATTTACCTGGAGCTCGCAGCAAGTCTGCCATTGATCTGACCCTATCCATTTTTCCTACGTTGGGCAAGTTTAGGTTGGGACAGCTGCCTGGACGCAGGAGCCACTGAAAACATCAAGGGCTGCCGGCAGGCTTTCCCTGGGTGGTGGATTTTTACAACATTTGCTATTAGAAGCTCCGTGCACACCAACATCTTCATCAAACTCCTCCGGGACAGCACACCCACGCACTCCTCCTGCATGGCAGGCCCTGCATCCCTCTCCCTTCCATTTACCCTGCGCTTTATCATTACCCGTGACAGGACACCGGGGGTTCGTCCCCCTCCAAGAAGGAGCCCTGTATTTCCTGCAAGATAATGAGCTACAGATCAGACAATTTGACTTCAGGTTAATGCATTTCACGTGACTCCTTCAATAAATTTATATAAAATGGATATACATAGAAACAACTGTAGGACAGAAGAGTAAGGAAGGGCAAATTATCAGAAGTAACTGCTTAATCACTAAGCAGTAGAAATCCAAACCATATAAGAAGCTGAAGAGTACAGAAAAACAGGGGAAAAGCCATTTAAAAAATAAAACATATTAGCCAGAAAAGGGAGTCAAAGTACCGGCAATCCTCGCCCCCATTATCCATGTGGCTGTCAGAGGAAATGCTCTGTTATTCAAAAATGGTGGGTAACTGCCTGTACAATCTCATCCGCCAGGTCACTACGCCACAAAACCTGGCTGGGAAAGGAAGGTATTGTAGCTGAAAATACTGTCCCTTTTAGCATCCTGCTGCACGGGCTCGTTCTGAGGAAAACAAGCAATCACACAGTCTAAGAGACTGTCATTGATGAACCCTGAAATAGCCATTTAGCAGGTACTACAAGCAACAGCAAAAAATAAAGGTCATTTATTGAATTTTGAAATTTCCTTGCATTGTATTAAATCAGCTATAAGGGTGACAATTAATTGAAGTGGATGCACATCCTGCCAACCAGGATCCCTCCCACACCTTTTTATTTGCCTCTAACCTTTCTTATTTTCAAGACAATGTCTGTATTTTCTCACTTTAAAACACAAACAAGTCAATGTAAGCATGGCTGGAAGGCTAAGATGATTATGGGATAATTCCTGTTTGCAAGAGCAAACAAAATCAATTGCAATTGTTTAGGAACCGAGCACATTAAATGGTAGTGAAAAGATATTTGTTGGACTTTTACAACATTTTTTTTTTTTTTTTAAATCCCAAGAGTGCTAAGGGACAGACTGAGCAAATCCCTTCGGAACTGTTTTAGCAACCTACCCACTGTCCCATCCAGAGTGGAAATGGAGGGGGGTGTCTCCATCTGCTGCAGGTGAAACAAAAGTGGATTTGAACAACACTTAAAAACCAACCACAAAGACCCAATCCCTCCTAAAAACAGTATGAGAGAGAGAGAAATTGATTGGTTCAGGAAGTCAATTGAATTCTCTGTTATAACAGATTAAATACAGAATTACTCAATTAACTTCAGATTAATTATGCCTTTCAGGTAAACGTGAGGACTGTCATCTTGGCTAACACGAGGCACTGAATCATGAGGTATTGAATCAACTGCTTCTCACCCTGACAACAAGGCCTCCTTACTGATCTAAAAAGCCCAAATCATTCCCCTTCCCATTTATAACGTCCTCCACTGACTGGATACACACGATTGGCAATTCCTGCTCTGTCCTGGAGAGACCACCCGTGTTTTCCTGAGAGCTGCTCATTCTTAGGGAGGGGTGGGGGTAAATCACGTACACCATTGTTTAAGTTTTAGCCTCTGCTTGGAACTAGAAATGCGAAAAGAAAAGGAGATCAAATCAGAAACCCCTGTCGGCCGAGGAGAGGCAGGACTGTTCAGCCTCAGGAGGACCTGATCTCTGTGTCAAGCACCTGATGGGAAGGAGTAACCGAAAGCCAGAGCCCCTGCGCTGCCCAGAGACAGGGTGGGACACAACGGGCACAACCTGAAACATGGGAAATTGCACTTACACATAAGAAAAAGCTTTTTACTTGGGAGGGTGCTCAAACCCTGGAAGAGGTTGCCCAAAGAGGCTGTGGAGACTCCATTTTTGGCCATATTCAGAACTCAAGAGGACACAACCTGGGCAACCTGCTCTCTAGGTGATCCTGCTTTGAGCGGGGCCTCGGGCTGGTCCATCTCCAGAGACCCCTTCCACGCACAACTCTTCTGCCATTCTCCGAGAAGGGTTAAAATTGCAGCTATGGATGTTGGTAATCCCCCCCGTAACACAATTTATATAGATAATGAAGGAACTTTAAAGTGCCTGAGGAAGGGTAAAAGAAAAAGTTCTCAAGTGACATGTCTTGGTTTAATTATTTATGGTGATGCTTGATGGTCTCATTACCGGGTCATACATGACCTCTGGGTAGTGTCTTCAGCCTTCCACATTAATGTTATTGGGACACAAATAACTTTGGCAATTACTTTTTCTTCAAGCTCCACAGAATTGTGTATTTTTTGCTGAGAAAAAAGGTTGGTTTTAACACAAGCAAATGTCCTTTAGAAACAGACGGTATCATTATACTCAAGAGGCCAATTATTCATTCTTTATTCTTTTTTTTTTTATCCTAGTTTCTGCTTTATAAGACATGGGCAATTTGTGAGGGGTTATCTTTACTGAGAGCCTTTAGATAGTCTGCACAAAATGCCTAGGAGTATTTTAACACGAAAAAACAATTGTCAGGCTTGTAAAACATGTGCATTGTGAGGAAGCACCCATCATTAAGGCACCGAGTCTTACTTTAAATTAATAAATCAATGTACTTTCTTATTTATCTTCATAACTCTTCCATTATATAGGAATGCCCAGCTCCTTCAGGATAGATTACAGAATATCCATTTCCTGGAAATTACAATCTTCTGGGGAAAAATCAAAAAACTCTCAAATTAAGAAAAGTCAAAGCAGCATACAGATCAAACTCTGCGTTATTTCAGCACAGAAACACTACACTGTATTAGATACCTAGGTAAATACCATCAGAATTAGATACTCATCTAAATAATGCAACGTGGGTTTGTGCTTGGAACCCGAAAGGACAAAGTGGAGTGGGGGATTCCAAAATCATCTCCTGCATTGATCAAAAATAATTTTTTTTTTCCCTGATGATAAAAGGGTATTTTTATTCAGTTGGAATGCATCTTCAGCTACCAACGACGCCTCTGAAAAATCTCACTCGTGGCTTTCAATGCTGGTTCCCATCCCTGCAGCTGTCTGTCAGGCTACAGAAGCCCATCATTTGGGGTTGAATTCTCCCGTAGCATGAGAGCGATTCAAGATAATGCTCAGCAACAAATGCCTCCAGGGGAGAAAAAAAAAAAGCAAGAATCCACTATAGGAAATTATGTGATCTATAAGTATTTGAGTCAACATTCAATTGTGATTATCAATGCTCTAAAAACTGCTGACCTACACTAATCTGAAAAAAAAAATATATCAGGAAATAAAGTACGGGAAAACACGCAGCAAAATACATCATTCGGCAGACAGCGTGGGATGAACCTGGAAATCTGGTTTCTATTTCTGGCTCCATTTTGACAAGTTGCCTCCCCTCTCTGTTCTCACCTTTCCTCCTACCGGGACAAGGCTTTTCTCTCGCAACTACTTAGGTATGATTTATGCTGTGCTGGCATCCAAGAGTGTAAAAACAACAGATTGTGTCCAGAGAACCTCAAGAGATGTTCCCTACTTCGAAAAAAGTGGCACAGGACACCTAGGATCTTGGCTGGCCTCTTTTAATGCTGGCTTAGCAATAAAGTCCTTGAATTTAAGCAAAGCAAGCGCAGTTTCATGCTGAGAACTGTTTAACACGACTCTTCTCCACACCGGTCTCCCAGTAAGTGTATGCTCACCAGAGAGCTACACACAGAATCACACAAGACTCTGGGAAAGCTCTTCCACAGCGAACAAAATCTAAGTAGTAAATAGTGTTTTCTCACACTTAGAGTTTTTATTTACCAAGGGTGAAATGCTTCTGAAAAGGCTGCTTTAGTCTATTATTTAAATGTAGATTACAGATGCCCCAAACGCAATGCCGAATGAAGTCTCTTGTATTTTCTGGTAATGTGTTTATTTACCCAGGAGGCTGGAATTGCCCCTCAACACTGTCTTGGGTTTTACAGGTTTTTAATAAAATCAAATATAAAACCTTGTCTTCAGACTCATCATCTAGTCAACGCACCTAAATAGCTCCTCGGGAGTTGGTGAGCCCTATATTCAGTGGAAATTGTTCCAGGGACACACGTTTTTCTCCCCTTCAGGGCTGGGGGGGGGGTGTTGTGCCACACTGTTTACACAGCAGGGCACAGCACAGCAGCTAAAATAAACCAGTTGTCAAAATTAGTTATTGTCTTGGAAAAGACTAAAAGGGGAAGGCTACATTTTAAATGGAAATAGAAAAAGACCAAGAGACAGCAAATCTCTTTCCCTCCCAGTTACAAAATCCGATCTCAAACGCAGCCCGCCAGTGTTGGGGTCCCACCTCCGCCTGACTTTCACGGGGCAAATGTGGTGATAAGGGTGGGCTTCAAAGCACCCGTCACTTCCAGGGTCTCCTGGCTCCAAGCATCCCACTGAACACAGAAAATGAGAGTGTACATCTTGGATCACTGAGGATCCAGGAACAAAGGCCAGTTCAATCAATATGAGGCAGGAAATTCCCCTGGTTTGGAGATCTGGAGAACTGGAACATCCTCTGTGACGCACTCCATAGTATCTCCAAATCATATCACAACTGTTTTGGCAAAATTTGCTTCAGCTCTTATTTTCTATTCTCTATATATTCTATTTTCTTCACAGTCTCAGATCAATCCCCCAGAACTCCAAGGCTAAGCCTTGCGTCCCTTCACATCCTAGGCCATTAAAATGCGCTATTTCCTAAAGGATTAATAACGAGAAGAGCCCATCGAACAGCCGCATCCTCCTAATAGCTACAAGAGAGAGATGTGTACAAAATGGGAATCTGGATTCCAACTTCATCGAAGATTAGGAGTACTTGCCAAATTGAGTCCCTGCTTTTTTCTGGCTTAACTGTATTAAACAGGGACATATGTGTTCTGAGTGTGCTTTTTATTTGAAAAGATACTGATAAAGAAACACTGAAGTTCATCTCCTTGTTGTTGCCACTAGCACAAAACGTAGCCAAAAGTGAGATCCTACATAGGTGCCTTTGAGCCATCTCACGGCAAAGTGAACACGTTACAATAATCAGATCACGCTGTAATTTACTCTACACACATCATCTGCCTCCCTGCAGATTTCAAACCTATAATAATGGACCACTCGAGTTCAGAGAAATCAGATGTTTGTCAAAGGGGTCCGCGTATTGCTTTCTCGGAGGCCTCAATTCAGCAAAGCATTTAAAATCCGCTTCCCTTTAACATATGGTTGAAGCCCACTGAAGCCATTCACACACGCTTTAGTGCGGCACTGAAGCGGACTGGAAGTCTGAAAGCACGTTTGAAAAGTAGAAATACCAGGTCTGCATTGAATGGGTCCAGCTTTCTACAGCAATGCAGAGCTATTCAGCCTCCTGTGACGATAACCACAGACAATTCCTTATTGAACTATTACATAGAGGAAATCTGATTTAAAAAAAAAAAAAAAATATATATATATAAAAATATATNAGCTCTGGGAAGCCTCTGTTCATTAGCAAAAACGTAAATGTATTTCAAGAGACAATACACGGCTGAGGGTCAGTGTTTTCCTCCCACCCTATGCCACTGCTAGTGCCCAAGTTTTCTTAGGGCATGGCTGATCCACGCGCAAAATAAAACCGGAGCAGAGACACTTGAGCCACATCAGCCACAGCCTAACCCCTGCCAGAACTCAAAGCAGCAGAGTCCCGTCAGCACAACGCCGTGTCCAGATTAATCAGCTTTGCTGAGAGGCAGAGCTAATTAGCCCGTGCACTGCCCTCCTACCACTACACTGCTTTTAGACCCATCGGCCCGCTCTCGCCTGCTGTGCACAATGCGGACACAACCCAGCAGAGACTGGAGCGAACGCAGGGAGAAAACTGTACGAGGGGGTTGACGTAGTGTCCTTTTTTGGATTGTGACTTCCCAGTCTGTAGGGACAAACGGGGAAAAAAAAGTCCCTGCAATAATTAATGCAGCGGATAATAACAGCATCGATTCCAGCAGGAAATATTAATTCCAGACATTTGAATTTCTGCCATTTTCAGCATAGCCTCTTCTCTCACCCTCACCTCTGCCTTCTCCCCAACTGCTCCCGCGGCTCAGCCCGGGTGGCTTTTCGCACGGCTCAGAGCGGCTCTGCTGGACAGATGAAAGGTTCATTTACATGCCGGTAGCAGCTGTAGTGGAATTAATATTGGTCTCATTATCTTAGCTTAGGATGTACAAGCCACTGGGTTTGCAATGCATACTGATGCAATAAAGAGAGGGGAAGAAGGAAAAGAAAGCCGGCTCTTTTCATTATGAATGATGTATCGGAGAGTTGAGGAAATCCTAGCAAGGAGAGAGTTAAACTAGAGTAATACCCTGAAAGCTAATAGCACCTAATGCAATTTATTAGAAGAAATCTGTTGAAGTACCCAGTCTATGCCACAGTAGCTTTAATTAAAAGGTGGAAGAAAAGTGAAATCATTTATCCAAATCGCCCTTCTTAAAGTTAGGGCCCAGTTTTGAAACATCTATTTCCATACATTTACAGTATGGGCATTACCAACTCCCAGATTTAAAAATTCAAGAGACTATTAAAAAAAGATTTATTGGTTGCTGCTGTTTAATGAGCCGGTAGGATTCATTTAGGTCAGCTTTTTCAAACTTTTGTCCTGAAATTACATAGAAAAAAAAAAAATCACTGTCCTGGGGCAGAGGGATGTTAATATACATCAAGTAGTTTGGACTTTAAGAAAACTACTGAGTATCGTGGAATTTCTCCAAAATGTTGGGAACTGTCAGCACGCAACTAGCAAAGGAGAGGGAAGGGAATGGTTCAAGTGGACTTCAGCTGGAAGGCCGTGATCCCGTACTCCTTCCCAAATCATCTGCTGGTATCGCATGCAGGAACAGACCCTCACACCCAGGCTCCTACAACCAGAGGTGAAATGAGCCTTCTGTCTCTATGCTTCAGGCAGAGGGACACCTCTAGAAAAACACCTCAAAGCAAGACACTCCTAACTTACAATGAACCTTGACTTTCCCCATTCACTAATTACAATTTTCCCTTCTGAGATCATCTGGCATAAAAATCCCAGCCCTGACTTGCAGCCTGTTCAAGTCCTCCGTGACTCCAGTGGATGTACACCAATCCCACCAGTACACTGGGCAACATCTCACCAAACAGGATTTAAAGCTGAGTGCACAGTGAAGAAATGTACCAATTGTTTACTGATTGATGAGGGAAATGTCAGATGAATTATTTGCCAAATGATACTAGTCCATCTGTTACGGAATTTTGCATGTAAGGACAGAAAGAAATTAATTATAGCTAGTTCATATATAGAAACATTCTAAATTGTGAATCTCAGCTCTTTTCATAAACAAGTCCAGCATCATTATCTCCATTATCCAAGGACAAAAACTGAAGCGTTAGTGGAAGGGTAATCACAAGCCCTAACTTTAGAGACATGAGGTGCCTAAATGAGGAATACATCTGACACGGCACAGTCAGCGATGGGAACGATGGGCTTCTCCAGAGGCAATTCAAAATTCACTCCTTCCACAGAGGCTGTGAATTACAGAGCAAGTTTCCCATCTCCAGTTGAGGGTGCCTGAAATGAAGTGATGTCAGTGCCCCCCCGAATTACTGTTTTAAGTAGTCTAACAGGACTCTGGTAGAACCAGCAAAATTCCGGTGTGTGGAGCCCCAGACCTCAGTCCCCCCGGAGCCAACCTGCGCATTTCCCAGATGCTGATTCTTCATGCGACTCCATTGCCTCAATTCCAAATTCCACTGGTGTGTGAGATCAAAGAGTGAATTCAATACCATTCAGATTTCAGTAACGCTGAACCGCATCGCTTATTACTTTTTTCCTCAATATACTTTTCACCTCCAAGTTAACTGTTTGTTCCCTCTCTAATCTGCTTTTAAAGACTAAAAAGCACACATCTTTCTGCTACATTCTCACTGTACTTTCTCCAAATGTCCGACTCATCGTACACATCTTCCAATCCCTTCATCTATTTGGATTTCTCAAAGTGAGAAAATTACTTGCAGTGAAGCAACGCAGTCCTCGAGACACTAAATTTCATGAGATTTCTAAGGATAAACCCTTCCAAAGGAAAGTCAGAACTTGTAAGACTGTTCTAACATTAGGAAAAAAATAAAAAATTCAAAAATTCTTACAAGAGGAGGAACATCACTGCATCACAGCGTTTATGGGTACAGTCAGTAGTGCAACATTCTGAAAGTAACTAAAAGGCACCGAAAGGCAAAATACAAACATCCAACCTTTCTAGTCTGCAAGTGACAATTTTATGCCAAGCAACGTTCTGCCCTAATTTGCTCTTGACTTCAGTTAAAACAACATTTTACCTCCGAAATTTTTCTCGGAGATGTTCTCCTGAGGTTTCCTCTCAGAGATGGCATCATCCCTATGCAACAGCAGGGTTCAGAGAGCTTTAGATTCAGGGGGGTGTCCCCAGTCTGTCCCCAGCCAAATATCCTTTTGGGATTTCATAGCCATCCATATCTCTATATAAACAAAAAACCCAAAGCAGTAACTTGGCCTATTATAACCCAACTACACTTGCTCCTCATTTTTAATTCATCTTTCTCCTGTGTCTCCAGAAGACAATCCTTCTTTACAGCCAATGAAAAATTCATGAGATGTAGCAAGGAGAGACTGAAAGCAACCCCGTAAAGACTGATTAGGCAAACCCAGGATTTAGGCTAGGATTGAGAATGTCACTGGGTCCATCTCCTTCTGCTCAGTCAGGGAAGTGTAAATTGCTCTAAAGAAAAGATTTCAAAGAGCAGATTTTCAGCTTGTGGGAGAAGGTTGGGGCAGCTCAAGTTCCATCTGTAGGGGAAACCTTGCCGACAGGAATTCCAGTCCCTAAAGGGGCCAACAGGAAAGCTGGAGAGGGGCTGTTTGCAAGGGCATGGAGCGATAGCATGAGGGGCGATGGTTTAAACTGGAGCAGGGCAGGGTTAGATGAGCCATCAGGAAGAAGTTCTTTACCCTGAGGATGGTGAGACACTGGCCCAGGTTGCCCAGAGAGGGGGGGGAGGCCCCATCCCTGGAGACATCCAAGGCCAGGCTGGATGAGGCTCTGAGCACCCTGATCCAGTTGAAGATGTCCCTGCTCCCTGCAGGGGGGTTGGATTGGATGGCCTTTAGAGGGCCCTTCCAACCCAACACATTCCATGATTCTATGAATTGCTGAAATGGATGAACTGAAAAACAATTCAACCCCATCACCCCTCCTTCAGTGCTGCTGTCGCCTCTTCCATGGACGTTCTCTCTGAGGCTTCTAGCAAAGAAGTTCACCAGATACTCAGCTGCGCTTGTGTGAAGATAGATTCCTAGGAGGGGTAAGTAGATTGAAGATCTGCTTTCTGTAAAGTACCAGTTCTCTGTGAATGAATTCTAAATTACACATACAGGGAAAAATTTCAAAGGAGAAGCAAAAGATCATAATGTCAAGTAAATTGGAATGGATTTAGGACAGCATTTCTGTACCAGAAGGCAGCTTCCATAGCAGTTTGTAACATATACAAAACACGTACGTTTTTCCACAGCAAATTCCACATCTGTCCGTTGAGTTTGTGTTAGTGGTTTGTAGATCCAACACTGCGCTTAATACACTGCTTAGCTGCAAGCCGGATTCTCTGAGCCTGCTCATACGCTCAACACTAAGAACGCTTTGGGGTTTGGTTAAGTCCGTCCCAAGCATCTTTTCAAAAAATGACGCAACTAGTGAACATGAAAAATTATCCAGTTTTTTCCAATCACACAGGTATGGCCAGAAGGCTCCGAGTTTATTTTGGATGCATAAGTGACAATGATTATCAGAAGAAACAACTCCCATATGCTGAAGATGAACCGATTCCAGAAAAGTGGTGATTCAAGAATTTACAGATTTGATCAAATGGGATGAAGGAGACTGAAAAGATTCCTATGGATGTTGCTTGTCATTGGGTTAAACCACGAGCAAAGATAAACTCTGAAGTACTCAAACTAAAGAGCAGAGGTCCCCAAGTTTCTCCTTCTGCTGACAATAATGCAGTCCCTTATCTGTCAGCGTATCTTTATAATGCACACACACAAATATTAATGCACTGTCAGTGCTGCTAAAAGGGGAAGTCCACACCCGTTCAGACTGAGGACACGTCCGTAAATGTCTGTAGGCACCATCTGCCACTGAGCTCTTTTCATAAAGCCATCTGCTGGGAATTTTTTTCTTCCCCAGACCTGTCTGGCCAAGTCAGATACACTGAGAATCCCAAGGCTGAAAAGGTCAAGTGCTCTCTTTTGGTAAGGTATTTCTCTCTTTTGGAAAGCAAAGATCACCAGTTTCAAAAAAAAATCTGGATCACATGTGGAAGCAGCATGGAACAGACAAGCTGCAGAAAATGATAAAATATTTCTGTGCCCTTTATACGCAGTTGAAATTAAGTATCTCTAGTGAGTTGGATCATATTGCCAGCGTTGTTGCATTGGGAAGGATGTGGTTGTGGCTTGTCTGTCCTTTCTTCTCTTGAGCAGAGAACATGATGAGGAAAGACATCAGGTAAAGAAAGGAAGAGCAGCAAGGAAGGAGATGAAGGAGGGGGAAAAAAAAAATATACGCTGTCTGGTCCTGAAATATTGAATCCGAGAGATGTAGCACCGCTGACAAAATACTGCTTTTGTCAACTTAGTTCACATCATCCGAGGAACTCGTGTAGCAATGCCAACAGAAGAAGTTTTGTTGGCATATGCTGTAGTTCTACAGGGAGAATCTGCCAACATAGTTTTGCAGAAATAATTACAAAAGCAAAGAAGTGCCTTTGCTACCCTTCAGCTCCTGAATCTGAGAGCTCACATATATTATCCCTACTCCTTTCTCTATTACTCCAAACACAATCCTGGAACAAGCAAAGAGAACTATGACAAACTGAAGGAAGTTTAGTGTTCTCATCTGATTACTGGCTGCAAATTAGATTTAGCAACAATGTCCAGGAATTACATAGCAATAAAATAATCACAAGCATCTCCCAATCTCCAGTAGTAATTCTGCATCATTGGAGCCATTTTCAGATGAGTAACTTGAAGCACAAAGAAATCTGGGTCCTTTCCAACACCCTGGTCCGCACAGTGAGGCAGTGGCATACAGCACAGTGCCCTCGTAACAGAACGACTGCCAGTGCATAATTAGTAATGTTCCACCCCCCAAGTCTATTTAAATAGACTCAAGGCAGAGACTAGAAGAGAGGAAACGGGAGGTGTGAAACGCTCCCGTGTCAGTTAGCAAGGTGGGATTGATTAAAGAGTCTGCTCACTTGAAGCTATCAGGAAAACTTCTGCACCCCGGCATCCGCCACATCCTGCCTCTGCCAGACCTGGCCAGTGGTACGCGGGTGGGAGGATGCTGAGGCACCCCAGGAGTCACAAGAGAGCGCCGGCTCTACAGCACCTGCCTGCGCTGCTCAAGTCTCATCGTCAGGGCAGAGGATCCCCAAGGAAGTCGACAAGTTCCCTGTTGTTTGTCTGAATCTGCCAGCTACGATGAATTTCAGCAGAACTGACTCTGGAAGCTGGTTGTTGGCACAGGTAGAAGAGGGTTCTAAAAAAACCTAGCTTACATACAAGAGGGTAATTTCAAATTAAGGTAACGCAGCCTGATTTGAATTATGTGATTAAATTAGTCACAAACAACAACATATATTTTGAAATAAATTCTGGCACTACATTTAACCATGGATAGCCCTCAAAACCTAAAGGATAAGGCAATCCTTACATTTTTATATAGTTTTTTTTTCAGAAATCATACAAATATACACCTCAGTACAGTGAATTTCAGCAGCTGCAAGCCTTGGATGCGGCGCTAAGTGTAAGAGCGGAGAAGCGGTGCGCTGCGTGTAAGCCCTGTTCGATGTTCAGAGCAGGGCATACAGAGGAGCTGAGCACGGCTCTTTTGTTTATGCACTAATCCCGAGGCTGGTAATAGGATTAGCATCAAGAACAGATGCAGAGTAATTCATGGCGCATTTCTTTCAGATGCAAAACTCTGCAGAACAGTTATTCTAACAGTAACGGAAAAGGTAAATTAATGCCTGTAGGTACCTCAAGCACAACGCAAACACGCAACATTCCGGCGTGCGGTCTGGTCTGAGCACATTCACCGGAGACAGAACTCCAGCTCTACGGGCACAAAGCAGACCCAGCCATTGTCACGTTACAATGGCAGAAGCAGAAGACTGAAGTGTTCCAATAGAAATGCTGCTTTTTTAAAGAAAGAAAGTACTTTGTTAAGGTATTTTTGGACTGTCATACTGGAGATAATAATACCCTTGCTAGTCACTATCTTCAGGCTGCTTAAAAAAACACATCTTGAAATGACATTTCCATTAAAGTATATATAACTATAATACTTATGTCAGTCTTGGTTGCAGTCTGCTCTCTAAAATTCTCCTCTCCTGTTCTGTAAGAAATTGTTATTTATAAGTAGATATTTATAAGTAGACTTAACTAATGTATGTCCAAGAAACTAAAATCACAATGGGAAGAACTCACAGTTTTCAGAGATTTCCATTTTTGCCTAATATACAGTCACACAAATCAAGAGACCTGCTCAGATTTCACCTTACAAAAACTACATTTCTCCCGCGAGCGTGCTATTGATTTAATTATCATTCCATTCTTTTCACATGATAAACGCGACTGTGCCGTTTGACTGCAGAAAATCAACACCATGTCTTTAATTATGCAATATGGCAGGACCCAAGCATGAACTGATTCCAGACTGCCTGCACAGAGAGCTTCTCCTTCGCTTCACAGCCGACAGGTACCCAACAATCTTGACGCTACATCCACGGTACGCAGCCAACAACAGCAACAGCAAGATGTTCTCTTCTACACCGTAACAAAAATCCATGGGCCCAATTCCCTAATTCAGTGAGTTTGGAATGGTTTCACTTCATAAACCAGATTTATAGACTTCCCCTAGTAGAGAAAATCTACCTCTCAAATATATTGTTAAGCGTAGAGGTGATGCTATAATTACCTTTACGTGTAGTAAATAAGGCAGCAAAGCCCAGCAGTGCCAGGCTTCTGTTTGCTGTGTCAGGTCCTAACGCATCCTGTCTGGTTTAGCTTCTGGACTTCTGGATGAAAAACTACAATTATCAATTTAAGAGAAATAAAAGTAGATCTTAATGTGCCATGTGTGTACTGAAAAAAAAAAAAAAAACAAACCACCAAACCAGACAATAAAAGGAAGGAGCGTGGAGCTGGAAGAGGTGTTTCTTTTGGATAATCCACATTCTATTATAAAATAACCTTTCAGGTTTTTTTAATAAGCCAGGTACAGGGCACAGAAAGAAGCAATCATTTTGATTCTTTAATTTAATCTCCCATTTCACACCACAATGCCTTAGGAACATGAGCCAGCCAGACACACCGCCAATAAATGGAAACTGAGGTTAAGTTATCTCCTTGGGAATTTGAGTTCATATACAAATTCTGTAAGTTGGAACCACAGTCTCAAGTTATTATCCGTATTTTCACTAAAGAAGTAATAAATAATACTTGGTATTTCCAGCATGCTCCTCACTGAATGAGCTCTGTGATATGTTAAATGAATTTTAATTAATGAAGCCTTCCATGGGCAGAGTATTACACATATTTTATGACTTAAATCAGATTGACCATTGCTAATTACATTAAAGAACCTCATAGAGGACCTATTTGAAATCCAAGACCATTGCAGTAAGGACTATACGTATGGTAATAAATGACAGACCTCTGAAGAACCTGAAATTTAAATATAGTAGATAGATAGATAGAGGCAGGAGAGAAAATGATACATGGGCCTTATTTACAGATGGAGTACTAACACGGAGAGATGGAGGGCAAGAGTCTGAAAAAAAAAAAGATAATATTTTAACACAATGAGTATAAACTTGAACTTCTAACTTAGCATTTAGGGTTGTAGTAAGTAACTAAGATTTTCAAAAGCGCTGAGCAAACACCAAATTCAATAAATGCTAAGCACTTGCCAACTCAGAAAAAAATTAGGCCACGTATTTCAGGCTTCCTATGCAAGTTTCTATTTTTCTGTCGTCTTCCCCCAAGCGCAACGTCAGAAGCACGGCAGGCTGCCCATCAGAAAGTTTTCTGAGTGACAGATAATGACTTCTCAACATCACCCACCATTACAGTCCGCTTTCCCAGACCAATGCCTCAGTTTCAGGCCTTTCAACAGCATGAAGCCATTCACAGGTAGCATCTGCGAGTAAGCGATGACCCACTTCAGCTTTCCTCACCAACACAAAATGAGGAATAGCACAATATACAACAGAGAGTTCTCATTTACAAAAATATTGGCAAAGCCCAGCCATTCATCTCCTATATAGTCCTTTTCAAAATTCTAATCATTTTGTGTAAAAGCACAAGCTTTGTGGGAAGTTGGCTTCTTACGCATCGAGATTCTTTGATTCAAAGATATATTTTAATCTCTGGAGGGGAGCCACACGTGTTCATTTTTCAGTTATTAATTTTTGCTAACAGTTCAATCTCTGCAAGATCAAAGATAGTTTTTCTATTTAGGTCAACCATAGTTTTCCCAAAATGAACCAAATGAAAGTTTATGCACAGTGCTATTTAAAAATAAGAATTTTTTTAAAAAAAAGTCTTTTGAGATATTTGCATGCTCTGTAAGAAAAAAATGAGTAGAAAAAAAAAATTATTACAAAGTTTGTTGGAATAAGAGCTACGCCAACAAGGCATAACCTCAAAGCAAAACAGACGCAGGTTCACAGGTGCTATCTTGAATCTGCTCTATTAATGCAATCAAGTGTCGCCCTGTATTTGCCGTCTTATTGAGAAGCAAATGCCGTTTGATAAACCTTGCCTGAGTTCCCCTTCACACCTCTCCTGATCCTGCCTTGTGGGTCCTCTCCGTGAAGAGTCACCAGAAGAATGCTCTGCCTCCCTGCATCGGCAGGGATCACAGCTCCAACGCCATCAAATTCTATCAACAGCATCCGAGGTTTCAAGCGAGTTTTTCTAACAGAATCACCGAATTAGAGAATGGTTTGGTTTGGGAGGGACCTTAAAGCTCACCCAGTGCCCCCCCCTGCCCTGGGCAGGGACACCTCCCACCAGCCCAGGCTGCTCCAAGCCCCCTCCAACCTGGCCTTGAACCCCTCCAGGGATGGGGCAGCCACAGCTTCTCTGGGCAACCTGGGACAGGGGCTCACCCCCCTCACAGCAAACAATTTCTTCCTAATATCTCAGCTAAATCTTCCCTCTTCCAGTTTGAAACCGTCAATGCTTGTCCTGTCATTACACTCCTTGATCCCGAGTCCCTCGGGCTTTCCTGGAGCCCCTTTAGGGACTGGAAGGGGCTGGAAGGTCTCCCTGGAGCCTTCTCCAGGCTGACCCCCCCCAGCTCTCTCAGCCTGTCCCCACAGCAGAGGGGCTCCAGCCCCCCCAGCATCTCCAGGGCGTCCTCTGGCCCCGCTCCAACAGCTCCGTGTCCTCCTTGTGCTGAGGACTCCAGAGCTGCACACGCAGTACTCCAGTTGGGAGTACTTCTTCCAGTTAGAGGATTCTTCTCCAAGAGTGTTGCCCCCAGAGCCAACCCGACTTCCCATTAAACCCAGCAGTTAGTCCTTAACCAGTGGGTTATCTGCAAAGGCAGGGACTCAGTTTTGCCCTTAGTTTGAACCGTTTCAAACCCCTACGGTGGAGCAATCCGACCCTTGCAATTATCCAGGCCCAGATGACCAGTGGTGCCAGGAGCCCAGTGTCTGTGCAGGACTCCAGTAAAACCAGTATTATTTTGACAATTAAATAGCTTGTAGGATCTACAAAGCAAACCGTTGCATAACAAAGCCCTCAGAAGATGAAGATTTTAAAGTTCAACCATCATCTCTCTGCTCCACTTCCGCACTGCCCGCCCAGAGCAGCCGCTCAACTTACTCTTTTTGCATACCGTAGCATAAAGTCCTGAAAAAATAGGGTGTAGCTGATACTTTTTACAAGTGTATTTTTACATTTTGAACACAGGCCTTGTCAACATGCAGTTAACTCAACTTTTAACCATGGTTTTTCTTTAAAATTTTACGAGCAGCAGATTTACTAATTATTCACATAAAAGTTACGCTAGGTAGTCTTTCTGATGCTGTAATGCTGTCAATTGATTATGTTGTAAAATTAATTAAAGGGACCTCAACATTACAGACTTTTTAAGGTGAAAAATGCGCATGGGTTTTTCCAATAACTTTCTTTTCTGCAAATAAAAGGAAAATAGAAGCGTTATTTAATCCTAAATAGTGCAGTAGAGAATGCATGTGTCTCATTTTTGGGGTGCAGCGTCCCCTAAAATTTGCTTGGCGCACTTTTCCTCTGGCAACGTAAACCCTAAAAAGAGCAGCAGAAGTGCGAGTTGGCATAGCACAGAAAGCAATTTGGTAGATTATCATAGCGCTAAATTGTACCTCCAGAAAAGCATATGTGGACGTTCCAAAAATAATCTGACAGTTTATCAAAAGTGGCAGGCACTGCCCTGGGTCATCAGCATAATGGCTGGGAAGATCTAACCCATATATCACTGAGAGAAGTGGATGGCCGAAACGGAAAGCAAAGGGGAAGGGAAGAGATGGGGGGGGGAGAGGAAGAGAAAAAGAGGGACGGGACTAATTAGCATGCCACGCTGACGATGACCGGGTTGGTGTGGGTAGAGAATACTAATGCAGCATACGCAAGAAGGATCAATTTGAAGTGTCGTTTCCTTTAAAGCCTTACCAAACAGTAAAACTGCTGTCAACATGCCTGTTACCAAATAGGTCATTATAGCACATAAAAGAATACGCAAAAAGATCAGGCTTTTTCTTCCCCTACTATTTATTCTCCCACTCCCCAACTCTCTTCTGAATTTGCTCTCTTTACTGAGCAAAACCATAGAAATTTTCCCTGCTTTGCATTATTTTAATTAAATGCAGTTCTCCCCATTGTCACTGCAGGAGGAAAATGGTAATGCGAGTTAGCAACATTAGAAAAGGAAGATCTTATACTTTTTTTGATAAACATCAACAGCCAAGTGATTGTGCTTAGTAAACAGTAATACAGAAATGCTCTTAGGAGTGGAAAAGAATCAAGACATAATGAAAATATTTAATCTCCAACCCCAGATGATAACATCACAGTCATTACTTCCACTAAGCTTAAAACAAAGCAAAGTGCTCTAAAAATCCCAGGTTCACCTTCCAGCACAGAGTTCAGGAGTGTTGTCCTCTCCCTGCTGGTGGGGTTCTGCTTCATTTGCTGGGCGAGGAGGGTTCCGGGAGGGATCCTGAAAATCTGTGCCCGACCTGCTGCTCACCAAGCACTTACGAAAATCCACAGCCCGTAACGGGCATTATGAAGGCTGTTTGTGTTTGTTTATATCTGTATTATAAAAAGCATAAGCATCAACTGACCTGCCCAAGGCTACAAATTCTGTAGGAAAACCAGAAATTGGTGCCAGCCCTCCTCTATCTTTTTCCAGTGCCACAGGGCCCCTCTCCTTGCAAAGCCAAATTTAGTTATTAAAGGAAAGAGAAAGGAAGGAGTCTTTCCTTTAAGAAGAATGATGAGATAGATTATAATGTTATGTAGAAAGATCTTTTCGTAGATGCTGGCAATCAAGTTGGTTTCCTATAAGGTGGCGACAGTTCAATTTTGGCATCTTGAAAAATTTTAGTACGAGCCTATTTCTCTTTACATTTTTGACCAGCAAAGGGTAACTCCTTCCAGGTGCACGAGACGTTAACATTGATTTCGGGACTCCTCCACGTGCCTGCTGAGTGAGGGCGCATCGCAAGAGATGAGACACGGAACGATTTGATAGTTGGCCCAAGTGCTGGGCAATGGGTGGCCCAGCAGGACCAGAATGTGCCAGGCACCACCTGAGCCTGGGCTCCCCGCACGGGCTGCAGCCTCCGGCCGGGCCCCGGAGGTGATGGAAAGAGAGCGGCGGTGCTACGGGACATTTTCTAAATCTCCTGATTGACTTTGAAGCTGGAGTCTCAGGAGATGCCAAAGGGAGTTTGAGTTAAACTCAGGCACTAAACCCCAGCATAGATAATTTTTGAACAACTGACCCTTATTATCGTGTTCTTACAACACACGCTGTGCAAAGCAAAACTTCCCTGACGTAGATGCTTCAGTGTACGTGAGAAAACCACAGGGACAGAGACCGGTAGAAGGTGCAAGCACAGAAAAAAATGTAGGTTTAATCATCCCAGAGGCTTCAAGATGTAGCTGAATCCCAACAAACAGGTACTTCTCCACCACCATCTTACCTGCCTGCTCATTGCAATATCCCAGTCTGACCAGTGCAGTGTTGTCTAATCCATTAGCAGGTGGACAAAGAGTGACTGATCAGACCCTCTTCATTCCCTGCTCTGTAACGAATCCCTAACAGTCAGAAGTGCTGCGGGTTCAGAAGGGCTGAAGCACAGAGTCCCCGAAGGCAGAGCAGCCGGAGCCAGGAGCTCCCCAGCGGGTTCCTGCAGCTTTAAGCTGTTTGGCACCGAGAGCCAGCGGAGTCCGCGGAGCCAAATCTCACACAAGCTCCTTTTATTTAGTTTGCTACTCACTGAGGGGGGGGAAGGAGAGCAACTGTGGCAGAAACAACGTGTGACATGAACACAAAACAAATTCCTGAATTTCAACTAAATTCACAGAACTTTATTGCAGAATATAGAAAGAGCGAAAGCGAAGGAGAAGAAAGGTTTGTGTCCTCTGCGGATAGAATAAAAGAAACAAATAGATCAGGCTCCAGTATTTTCAGCAGCGATTTGTGTAGTGAATCCAGTCCAGAGTTCACTCTGGATAAATGTGTATCCAAAGTAAATCTATTGACAGCGCAATTGTGAGTGTCAAACCAGAAGCAGACCCAAAGAAACACAGGCAAGTCCTCATTAGTGAAAGCACATACGCTGAAAAACAGGAACAAATAACGCAAACCATTGTTTTACTCCCTAAAAAGGGCTAAAGATTATCTAATTCGGGAAGCGTTGCTAGCATTTACATGCCCAATACGTTTAAAAATTCCAACCAGCTTACTACAGAACCCTCTGGCACACACCATGGTGTAAAAACACCACTTACAGACAATTATTATTACTAAAAACGTTATAAATAATTTACACTATCAAAGCGCTTCAGGCTGTGAACAGCTTGGAAAACAAAACCGAGCAGAGTGCATCGAAGTGACGTTTCACAATGTTTTGCAAACAATTGATGAAAAACTTCTCAAGTTTGGATGGAGTAACGCATCCCCTGTCTGCTCTCCATCAAGGAAAGGAAGCTTTGATTTACACAGAGCCACCAGAGGAACCGAACACGGAAAGGAAGACTGAGGAGCTGGGGCTTTTCAGAGCCAGATGACCCCAGTTTGGGAAGCTGCCTTAATTGAGACGCTTCAATAGATCATTTCCTTGGTAAAGTATGATGAAGCTGAAGGTCGCTTAACTTCAGCAGAAGATGAATTCTCTGCAGTGGCCTGGCAGAGCTGGGTATCATTACACCAGAGAAGAGCTATCAGAATCGCACTTGGTATCCTACCCCCCCCACACAACAAGATTCATCTCAACCAGTCAACATGCTGGCTGATATTTCTTATTTTGTATACAACGAAAAAGGGCAGAGTTCTTTCTGAGCAGCTAACAATTTTAATCATGGCTGTTCTTGTCCCGAGTAGTTTCCGCTCTGCTATTAATCAGGGTTAGGCAACACCTGGTACTTTCCGAATGGAAGCAAGGCTCAAGAATGACCTCCCTTTGCAGAAGAAATGGAAACAGAAGGTAAGGGACGCACCCAAGGTCACTCAGTGACAATCATGAATGACACAGTGTTTTTAGACTTTAAGCATTACATCACACTGCTGTAAATTTCTTAATAGTTTGAATATCTTAAACGTAAGGAGGTTCTCCTGCAGGGTTTCTTTTTGCTTCAGTCCCTAACTGTTCTCATCTCAGTATCCCAAAGCAAACAAAATCCTGTAGAAGAGCGGATGTACAAAACATTGCTTCGTCTTTGGGCTGTTCTTACTTGTGTGCAAGTACGCATTTTTAAACAGCTACTTTTCCACACTCCTGTCCTTAAGCCTCGGGGGAAAACAAGTGCCTGGTGCTCCCATTCTGTGAAAAATAAAATATTCTTAGGCATCTTCACCTTTCTTTCTGTTGCATTTCTCCAAAAGACACCTAACCCTTTTAGCGTATGCACTGTTAATGAAAGAAGTTTCCGTAGCGGCTTCAGCAGAGCATTGTGTTACGCTCCTTTATGCAGGTTCTTGGTCTCCCTACTCTTACCCTCCTGGCGCTTGCTTGAAACCATTTTTCAGGTCGGCTGTTTCCCAGCATGCAAAATTGGATCCTCTGTTTTTCCTACCACGCAAAAAAAGTATACGATGACCTTAAACATCGAAATATCTTAGAAGATAATAAATACTGGCTTCTTTCTGTTTGCCTTGCTTAGTGAAATTTAAGGGGCTGCGTTTCTCAGGAAGAAATCTATTTTTAAAAGGCTAAATCTTGTATGATAACATGACGCTTGCAGACAGTGGTTAAGCAACCCCCACATAGACTTCGTTAGGCTATTCGAGGCATTGCTAAGAGATTGTGCAAAACTGATCATTATTGCTTAACTTCATTCTGCTGAAGCCAATGACAATATTACGTTTCGGCAGCCTTGCTGGAACCCATACCCAGGAACTTTGATATTTCACTGTCACATCAGCTTCAAGATTCATGTGGAGCCAATTAAAGGTATGTATCCCTTCAACATCACTTCAACATCCTGCTATTTCAAAAATGAACGGTGAAAAACTGTGCTTCTGGGAGGACGAGCTTCCAACTGCTCCATCTTTAAGCTTTCCCTACAGCTTTGACACAGTAGATCGAAGGACTAAATCGGGAAGGACCGATCGTGTTTGGACACAGTCTTAGGTAGAGGATGCTGCTGGGACAAGGAGTTGCAGCCCCTGCGTACGCTTCCCCCCCATTCAAGGTTTCAATTCTACCGTTATATTAAGCATAAGAAATTAAAAATGGCTTTACTGAAGTAGAAGGAAGTCCACCTCTGGCACTGGCTTAAGGAAAGAGGCAAGGCAAGCATTTCACACGGCTTCTATGTTACAGGCTTACAGCTTGCAGTGGGCAGTGTTCGGCGCTAAGCTGAGCAATACATTTCAGCCTAAACAACCGTTGACAGATTTTTTTCCTCTGCCCCGCGGTGATTAACTGCTTTTTCAACTTATGGAGAAGTCTGGTATTCACAATATCTCTGTGGCAGAGAAATCCAGTGTTAAATTACGTGAAGAAGAAAAATATGCCCTTTCAATTGTTCAGAACTTTCCCCATGCTACTCTCATTTGAGGGCCCTTCTTTCCTATATTGTAAGACAGACTGAACTTTTGCTCGCTATTCAGTTTCTCCATGTTATTCATGATTTTACAGATCTTTGTCATACCCTGCAAGTCATCTCTTTCTCAGATGAAGAGTCCTTGTCTGTTTAGCACTACCTGAATAGAAATCATTCCATGTCTTTCATGACCCCATTGCCTTTTTGCAGACTGTTTGTAGTTTACTTACACAGTATGAATTTGGCTGTGACCAAGTCACATCAGTCTCGCTGTGCCTCAGTTCTCATTGTAAAAATGTGCTTTTTTTCCACTTACCTTTCAAGAATATTACAAAAATTCTGGCAAGGCAATGATACTAGAATAATCCGTCAAACAACCTAAAACGTTAATGACATTGCACACTGACTGAATGCTGAAAATCAAACCCACAAACAATGACGGATCAGGCAAGCGATACGAAGTGGAGCACAAGGTCCTTCCCTGACCTGCTTGGATTTTAGAAGACTATGCTATACTGCTGTTTTATCAAACACAAAATCATTTAGAACAGAGACAGACGTGACGCTGTTTCAACGGCAGGCCTCGCTTTTCCCTTAGTTATCTTTCTCAAAAACAGATTTTAAGAGAAAAATCATTAAGGTGTTCAGAACAGTTGGAGAACAATATTGACATAATGTCAGAAAAGTGAAAAGTACATTTCTTTAATCTCCGAAAACGGTGATCATTACAAAGTTGTTATCTTATTACAAACCTAAATCAATGATGCCAGGTTTTTTTTGCTTTTACAGCATAATCTGTGCTGAAGAATTATACTGATTGTTTTGCCAGTGCTCAAAAATGCGGAGACAGAGCCCAGCAGGGCCCTTCCCGTGGAGGAATTCCTCTCCCTTCCAAAGTCTGGAAGACACACAGATCTGATAGTTACATTCTTCGACACAGACTCCCTGGCTGGCAAGGACAAGATCAAATAGCAATGCCGGAACAAAAGCGTTCTTTTCGGGCTTGATATAAAGCAAATAGGAATCTTTCTACCACTTTCCATGAAAATCTGTATATTTTCAGCTTTCAGAAATTAGCTCTGTTATGCTCATTTCTATGATCTACATGAGATGAGTAGAAAAATGTCTTAAGTACTAAGTTTGAAAAATCATTTTGCCACTGCAGAAATGTCCTTCATTATAATCCTGTTTCAATTAGCACTAACAAAAGACCTTTCTGAAACTCCAGGCCTTTGAAATAGATCCCCCAAACGTCGCACAATTAGTGAACAATTCCACCAATCACCAGCAGCAAACCCCCCAGAATCCACGGCCACAACCAAAGCTGATACCAAGACTTCTGAAAAACCCTGTCAGAATATATACAGCCTGAATCACAAGTCAAAGCTCTGTTCCCGCTTATCAGGAATCTCACTTGCTCAGAAAACGCAGAGAAAATACACGTAAAGTTATCTACTGGCCAAATAATAGAGGATAAATAGCATAATGTCATTGCAAGGACGCACAAGCATTGATTTAAAAGATTAGGTCTTCCCGCAGGTAATATTCTAGCCCATCATCTTCATTTTAGACCTGCGGAGATCCATAGGGACAAACGTGCTCTTCAGTTTGTCTCAAGTGACAAAGGATCAATTCTCATGAGCAGCTGTGCAGCTTTGAATATAAGCTGACTTAATTTTCAATTTCTAAGTGAAAAACGAAGACTATTTAAGAAAAATATCACCTTTTGGGGTTCCATAGGTCAGATCCTACACTTAAAAAACCCAACAGACCTACAGGAAAGATGACAAAGCTCTAGTTTCCCGTTCTGATGTTAGGAAGTAGCACCACTAACCTCCTACAATAGTTCACATCATGGTACAATCCTTCTTTAGGGACACTGAGATCCCTGGGGTTGATATAAATACACCAGTGAGAAAGCATCATAATTGTTGCTGTATTTTAATGATTTTAATAAGCTGTGAAAATGAAAGGTAGGTTAACTATTCATATCTGTCTGACAGATTTTATTAAAACCACACAGCATCTCGATGCTGAAAGGCCTCATTTGACACATTTTATCTCCAGGTCAAAACGCAGCACCTCGATCTTTCCCAAACATTGCATTTACACTATCTGTTCTCTCCATAACAAAGGAAGATTTCAAGAGGATAACAAAGGGGAAAATACCGCCTGACAAATTAGGTTTAAAAACAGTCATTATCCCTAGCATCGCTTAGGTTATTTGTTTCTGCTTCTGCTGATACCACTTTGTTATCAATTACTTGCAACGCACATTGCAGCCACTGTGCTGGGTGCTCTGCCGTTTCACAGTAAGCAAGGAAAAAAAAAAACCAAACCAGAACAAACCCCACTTTCCACAATGGAACTATTACCCTCCTTATTTTATTTATAAAGGAGGACGCTATAGAGCGATTGAAACAAGATTAAATAAATTATCAAAGAACGCTGAAGAACAACAAACTACTTGAAAAGAATTAGAGCAAAAAACCTCCCAGAATCTTTGGCTTTAATGAGAGACTACAGTATTTTATATGGAAAGTTGTGCAGCTCTCTTTTGCACTGTGTCCATCGAGGAGCCGTAGGGATAGCCGGGGATGTGAGGTGCATAACATCTTTCCACCATAATGAGGAAAGAGAAAGGGCCGTCACTCCATCTGAAACCCAGAAGAAGGTGGAGAAAATGGATCTCTCACACCGTCTGTGGTAACGCCAACAACCCATTCCGCTTGGTAAAGTGGTCAGTGTTCTCTTTTCATTCCTGGCAGCAAGAAAAATAGAGAGACGCTTATCCCAAAGGAAAACTTTCTGCTACCCTATCATCCCTACCTGAAATTTAGAAGGAAAGGTAAAGTTCAAATAGTCTTTTTATGCTGAAAAAACTATCCGCCTAAAGACAATGTTTGCCTTGCTCCTTGCTGTGATATTCCTGGTTTTGCCTAGCCAAAAGTGTCTGGCTAGAAAGCAGTAACTCTTACAAGAAAAAGGAATACAAGCAGCCAGTCTGTCATCTGCAGCCAAAGGAATGGACAAATATTTTAGGTATTTTTTAGATCTTTCAAATAACGGCTCTTTCCAGAAAGATGTAGCAGCAAAGTTCTAAATATTTAGGTAAAACATTTAAGCATGTCTTTATTTTTAAAACAAAAGATTCAGTTTTAAGAGCTGTACATATGAGAAATAACTTTTTTTCGCTGTGAAGAGTAAAACATATAGTTCATAAATAATACAATAAATAATTTCCCAGTGCCCTTACAGTTCAGTAATCCTTTCAAGCATTCTCTTTCACTTCCAGGAGAACTTAGACCTGTCCACCTTCCCTAAATCCTCTGGACCTATAGGACTCATTTAATGCCTCACCCTTTGGGGAAAAGAAATCATTCACGAGGAGAGAGCCTTTAAGAAAGTCGTAGCTCAGATTTTTGTTTGCTTTGTTATAATAAATAAATATTAAAAGAACCAGAATAGCGGATGGGAAAACAGTTTCAGCCACATGAGTGTGTCCTGGGCAGGAGCTTCCATGGGTACAACCTGAAGGCTCAGTCCAAGCTGAGCTGCAGAACGCCCGCAGCCAGCCTGCCTCATTCCAAAGCTGTCGCGTGGTTTTTCTCCATTTTTAAATGAGAAAAGTACAGAATCCTTTCACTTATTGGACATTTTTAAGTCCCATCTCTTTGACAACCTGAACAGACAGATGCAATATACTGGGCTCAGCCAGGCTCTCTCTTAGATACAGGCCAAGAATGTAATAAATAGTGGTGAGGCCAGATAATTTAATAAAAAGCTTCACGCAAACATTTAGCTTTATAAAGTAACTTCTAGATTCGTAACACAGAATTTAATCTAACTCATATCCGTCCTAAAGGATGCTTAAGGGACAGGTAGAAAGAAATGTAATCTATAAACCTTTGATGTAGTTCAGAGCAACTGTCTAGCAGTTGTGTCTGACCACGTTCCCCATTTATACGTCACCTTTAGACTGAGAGAGAACATTGGTCAGAATGTTTCTAACAATATCCTGGACACATAAAAGGTCTATCCACAAGGAATTTTGGCCTGAGACAAGAGCAAGAGGTTGTGTGTTAGCCTGAAGGGTGTCTTCACAATTTGAAAGAGCAGAGGTGACGCAAAGGGTGACGTAGCACACACAAACCACCTGAGTTGCCATTGAAAGAGCAGGAATGCGCTCCAGGACATCGGCACATCACTGCACTTCTCTATTCCAGTATCTCCCTTCCTCCTTTAGCCACTCAAGGTGCAAGAAGTTTGCTGGCGAAGCTGCAAGTTAATAGTCACTGAGGTAACATAACTCAGCTTGAGCAGGACAGTACAAGATGGATTTCAGAAATGCAAACGCAACAGATACTAATAAGAGATGCTATTGACCGCAACAGGTTTCATTAGGAGACACCACTACTTAGCCTTACCAGCGAATCCTTTTCCTTCCAGAGACGCTGACACAGACCAGGCAGGATTCTTCCTACCAGATACTCGAGAAATATTTCAAGCTACTCAGTAACATGACGATAGTAGAAGAATACCGTAAGGGAAATTAGCAGCCAAATAAAGATAATGGCAAGAAATTAGGACCATGAAAGAGGATTAGCTATACCGAGCTTAATAGGATCACATATCACCTAAGCCAGAAAATGTAAGCAAGCATGGGCAGCAAACAACGCTCTCCCTTCCTCCCCTCCCAAAGGCAGATGTCGCAGCTACATTCAGCCATACCCTTGGCATCTCTTTAGAATAAATGTGGCCATTTGAGGCTTCTAGGAAATAATGACTTAGGCTAATTACTCTAATGAGAATTCTACTTTGCACTCCCTCGATTTCCCTCTTGCTAGATTTCTTTTCTCTTCAATATAAATACACAATGTCGGAAGACCGAAGTCTAATGAGTTTCATGGTGTCAGTCCAGTTTCTCTTGGAGCAACCTCCATAACCAACAAACCCAAACACTAATTAGGCCCCTTGTTGCTACTGTCTGCAGTAAAGCCAAGGACAGAAGGGATATTAACCTACCTCCTTTATTAGTGTAATCTTAAAGCGATCCCTGCAGATTTAAACTGAATTACAGTTGCAAAGGGTCAGGAAGAAAAACAATACATTCAGTGTGCTCACCTCAGGTTGAGGACAAATCAAATATTCTGAGGTTTGATGCATCCTTGACCAATGTAATTATAACTTCAGTGAAGGTCGCTGTATCGATCTGAAACAGGTGAGAACAAGGGAAGACATTCCCCACCCCTGCATAAACAAGGCTTTGAGGTGAAAGCAGAGAAAAAGCCTACAAGCAATGTAGGAGGGAACCTTATTGATCTCCAGAACAGATATTTCTTTTTTTTTTAAACTAGAGAGGAGAAAGTTTCTACTGTCTCCAAGAACGTTCCCCATACTGAATTTTCGGCAGAGGGATGGGGCAGCTAAGGTAAGAGATAAATCAGCTTGGCAGAAACCATCAGAGTCTGTGAGTCAGAGGCTGTTGAAGACTTTCTTGCTAGTACTTGGCTGTTTCCTTGTGCTGGCCCCAAGGCAGCAAAGCAAATGAAGGAAAGGAGACAGTACACTGCTAGAATATTATCTAAGTTAATCAGAGTGATCTTTGGGAGGAGGGGGATCAGGAGTCCACTTAACTGGTTTTAGACACCCACAAGTAAATGCCACGTATAGAAAGTGAGAACAGCTCAAAGTCTAAAAATCAGTCTCTTGCAAATTATTCCAAACCGGGTTGCCCAAAACCAAAATAAAGGCCTTACATCAGCAGCTCCTTCTGAGAGCCTCACCCACCACCCCTCAGCCTCATGAAGTATTGCAAACAATATAAAATCAATGGGACGACGACAGAGAGCCTTTGCACACACTGTGATACCCGCTCGATCTCAGCACTACAAAAGAAATCTCCAGGAGTTTCCCAATATGACCATAGCTTTTGCTATACATATATATATTTTTTTTTTGCAATAATAACATTTAGGAAAATAAAAGACAAAGGGATTGTATTGCTTTAAGTACTGTTTTAAAGAATGCTTGCTCTTAGGAAGTCATAAAGCAGCATTTGGAGGACATGCAATGGGAGAGTTAAACAAGAAACTAGAGGGGTCTTGGGAGACAAAGTGGTAGCAGAGACATGTGCATTTACATTAATTAATAGTCAAATATTCAGCGTTTTGGTGGTGTTTGTCTTTTTTCCTTTTTTAATTGTCATCAGAAATTGCCAGCTAACCAGAGGCAGATGGTAAGACCTTATTCTGCGCTCATTGTTCACCCACAACTCCTACTGCAGTCCATGAGAGCACTGAGCAAACAACAAACGCCAAAAACTTCAGCAGGAATTCCTCAGAGAGATCAGGGCCTGTGCTCGGCTATCCTGAACCTTCTTTATCCCAGGCATACGGAGTGGCTGTGAATGCAACAGAATTCAGGCCAAAGGGTAGAAAATAGGAGTTGATAGCTTTGATACAAAGCCTACTGAAGTCAGTAAGGATTTTGTACCAAAACTGAAGGTATAACATAGCAGTAAATGCCAGGAAGAACACAGCAGTAAGCGGCTGATACAACAGCAGCCATAGATACTAGTCAGTATCAAAAAGAAGAAAACATCCTGCTCGAGAGAGACTGCATTTGGAATCTTCCTTTGAAGAGGAAGATCAAGCTCAGGACGTTTCTGCCTGTCGTGCAATGGTGGTGGGGAAGACTTGGAACGTGAACATCCACCTTGTTTTCTTTTCTTAGAACTCTACACTATCCAAAAATCTACCAGTTCATAATCTCCTTTCGGATGATTTAGTTGGATTTATAAGGCTGAAGGAAGAATAGGGAGTGATGGGTACAGGAGGAGTGGGAAGGACAGCAAAAAGCTTTAAATTGCCATCTATCATCAGAGTAACCCAACCCTAAGGCTGATGACTTCAGGTCAGGATTTGTTTCAAATCTGTGTTGGGAGCAACGGCGTGCTCTGGGGACTGGCAATGAGAGACGGCGCCTTGTACCCTTTAGGAGACCAGTTCAAACTCAGGTCATTAGTGGCTTTAAGTGGTAACGGGGACAGACTGGAAACAGATTTCCCTTCCTAATCTAAAAGCAAAGTGGAGTTCTGCTTGACCTGGCTGCAGCGCAGAGCCCCCAGCTCCCCTCCCGTCGCTGCTCGGAGAGCTCCCCCTTCTGCTTTGCCTTCACTGCTGGTCACAAACCGCTGCGAGC
Organism: Rhinoptilus africanus; assembly: GCA_013400135.1. Lineage (NCBI taxonomy): Eukaryota > Metazoa > Chordata > Aves > Charadriiformes > Glareolidae > Rhinoptilus > Rhinoptilus africanus. Next base: position 34,794 of record VXBO01013619.1, read on the forward strand.
AACGCAGGGCTCGCACGCAACTCAAACTGGCCCTGGCGAGCACTGCCCGCTTCGCAGAAGTCAGTCTCCCCAGGAAATAACAGCTGTTTGTCCAGTCATAACACTTTTTTTTCTTTTTCTTCTTTTTTTTTTTTTAATAAAAGACACTCTCCACAGGCACGTCCTCAATGCTGGCAGTCTGCTGCACCTTCCTATTGCTTACAATTCCCTGTTCAAACAGAAGCTCAAGAAACAAAACCCCTGGATATTTGCAGAGGCATGAAGAATACGCACTCTACTCACTACAAAAGAACCCAGGATCTCAGGGCACGTACTGAACCACTGCTTAATAATTTTTTTTGGTAGTATTTCCACTGATAAAAAAATTCCAATTGCACTGGAATCTGCCGTATAATGTTGGAATAAGAACAAAACTAGAACTTTTCACTCCAATGGATCAACTTTTCTGTCAGTTCAAGGAATGGCTGTGCATGGTTTTTTAGTGCTACTGAAATTGTTTCAGAACAATAATTTAATTTTTCCTTCTCCCTCCCGCCCCTTGCTACATTACAGAGAATTCTGATTATTCACAATCATTCGGGGCAAGAAACATTTCAAAATACCAGCTTCCAATGGAACAGGTATCTTGAGCTTCATTTCACGCTAAATTTAGAGGGGAGACAGAGATAAATTTAAGGAGTAGGTCCACAAAAGAAGAAAGAAAAAAAGATTAAGGACTTGCAATCTTACCCATATTCCAATGCAAGTATTTACTGCCACAGCTTAGACCCTTAAAAGACTTCGCTCAGTTGCAGAGTATCTCAGAAACTCTTCCAGTCCTTAGATAGCGGTGGTTCCTTTCTTCTTTAACAGTAACTTTTTTTCTGTTTTCATCTTTCAGGTTAAGAAAGGTTTCCCTTAGTCCCCCACCTTCAGTTGAATGATCCCTACAGTTGTCCAGAGTAAAAAAGAGCTGAAACACAAACCTCACAGCAGCCAGTTCTGCAATCTCTAACCCTCCATCCCTCCCGCGGGACTCCCGGGAAAGCTCTGCAGGACCACGTCTGATCTATGGAATTAAAATCACTAACAAGGTATTCAGTTCCCGTACTTCCCTTGAGTTTGTGGCAGCAGAGCACCGAGCAGCCTGGCACATGTTCAGCTTTCATTATGCGAAAACTGCTCTCCAAGTAATGGAGAATCCTTACGGGATTTGATGAACTGGAGATTTAATCTGCGGTCTGTAGCCCCTCCCCAAATCAGGCATATTTAAAGTAAAAACGAGATGTCATGTTGGCCTTTCCAAGGATCAAACAACTGTAGCTCTGTAAATTAAGACATCCCAAAGCTGACATTTACACAGTCTCTTTTATCAGTAGTAATGCACGTAGAGACTATGCACGATGATCAAATTGGAGTTGAATTTCAAGGTTAATGCAAAGAAAATTCATACACGGAGGCTGTTTGGATTTTCACTGCAGGTGGTTCTTAGCACCTGACATCAATGGTTACTGAGGATCACTGCGCACCGAGAAATAGATGTACCCAACAAAATCCTAACTTGGGACAGTCTGACGTTTCACACTGGCTGCCTCCCAGTACAGACCAGCGTTCACCATTCTTCCGGTACGAAGGTGGCGAGTCAGCAATAATCACACTGAGTTTGGTCACACTGATCTGCAGCGGTGGGTCTGCTCTCAATTTGGTTTAGGAGCCTGAATCGTTATCTTCAAAGCAGCGCAATACACTCCTGATACTGAAACACAGGAGACCCTTCTCAAGGCACCTGATTTCAGCAAATGGAATAATTTCCATAGGGTTGAGAACAATTGCAGAGCACTGCCTTACGTGCTAACTGCAAGATGTGTACTTTTATACCAGCCATTTAGACCAACTACATCTTTGCTGAAAGCTTTTTTGGGGAAAAATCCAACCTCACGACTCTCAGAATTCAACCAGATAGCAGCTTCTGCAGGGAGAAAACAGTGACGAGATCAAATATAAGGAATCCACATGCAAGGGAATAGGGAAAAGTCATTCTCAGAGTCCAATCAGAAATATTTTTAAAGGGCTGGAATTTCTATGCTGGGGCACAAAACTTCTGAAAGCTCAGCTCCACCAGGCGCCATTAGCTGGGCATCCAGCAATGCAGGGGTAGATTCTGCAATGACATGCCTGACAAGCCATAAATAACTAGCTTTTTTATATGATTTCATTCTCAAAACATATCCTCTGCTAGTTGTTACCAGAGAGAATAATAAAATGGAAACTGTTTTGTTTTGACAAGCGTTGAGTAAAGCTTGCCATGCTTCAAAACATTCAGGGGCATTTTACATAATGTATAGGTAACCAAAAAACATAGAATGAAGAAAAGAGAAAGGCCAAATATTCACAACAAGGCATTTTCTCCCTCTGTTTGTACAATGATTAAACACTACGTATCAGTACGATTTGACACAGTAATTACACCAAAATGTTTCTACGCAAAGGATGAAGGTAGAAAACGTTCATTACGTTTTTATGTTTCAGTGTGATTCTTCAAATTTGGCTGCTTCACCGTTCCTACGTCAATCCGGTGCACCGGGAAATAAAAGCCAAAAGCACAAAGGTTCTACTGAATGCTCCCTGGCAGCAAGAAAATACAACCTGCGATAAATTCACCCAACAGCCCGCTTTGCCAATCAGCAATTCCTGGTTGTATGGTCTCTGCTAGCTCTTCTTAAACAAACGGCATGCAACTTGCTCAGAAAAAGACGGAAAATCGAATAAATCCTACCACAGCAGGTGATAAACCTGATAAATTTAATAGTGAAGAAATAGTATGGGATTTTTCTTAATGAGGAACACAAATGACCTACACTGAGTGACTTATATGAGGGAGGTTTGGGGATCTACAGAGTTCCTCAGTTTGTGCACATCCTATTCATTTGAGAAATCCAATCAGTCTGAGTGGCAGCTGCAGGAGGTTGCCTTAACAGGGATAGCTAGATGGGGTAAGTCTTTTTTTAGGCATTTCTATGCTGGAAAAATTCCTTGCAGAAATGCAATTATACCAGCGAAATATGTTTTCACTGGTCTACTTTACGCTTCTTCCCTCCTCTCCGTTGCCAGTCTGTGTTCTGTCTGCAGCAGAAGCGTTTCCAACACAGTATTTTTTCTAGCGTATGTTCCGCATTGTTAAAAGGGAGGCATTACTAAACATCCTCTAGGATACAGCCCCTAGAGACTCCTCTGTGCTGGTTCTCATTAGAGCTGGCTTAAGCTTCTATTTTCCATTTTGGTTGAAAATTAGTTTTACTTTTTAAAACACCTGTGCAATATATCAAATAGATTTCTCAAAATATTCAGAGCCTTAAATTTTTTCAAGGCACGCACCTAACACAAAGAGAAAGGCAACCCACACAGTGGCCGCAGGAGATAAGGCAGATATGACAAAGAAAGGAGACACTACACAAGCAGGAACCAGGATTAACCACGATCTAATCAAGTGAATGGCCAGTTCCCAGAAGGACAGGCTTATTCACAGAAAAATAGGATCTTCATCTCTTCAGCCAGAAGAAAATAGGAGCACAGGTGGGAAACCAATGCAAGTGATTGTCTGGAGCCAGCATAACAAAAAGTATTTTCCTGCTATACATTTTAAAGACATACCACCTGCACAACTGCAGTTTCGAAGTACAGCGTGCTTGTAGAAACCGTCATTGACTGTAGGTATTTCCGTACCACCATCACAACTGCTGACAGCTCTTGGAGATAACAGTCACAGTGTCACAGCACACTCTGACTGCGTTTTCAGCCACTGAACTCTTGCGGGGAACAACACCAGGCAGTGGAGAGTATTCAGGCCTAGGGCTGGGTGGGTAGGGGAGAAGTTCAGATCCAAGTTCTTCAGAAGCAGAATAACGCAACTAGTGTCTGTGCTCGGATTTCAAGACTACTGGATGCTACAGTATCTGTAGTATCACTGTCTTATCTGTGTGCAGTTGTACCTGTACTGGTTTTCATGTGTAGAGCAATATTGTAAGCACACATGAAACATAATTTGACCGCTCATTTGCCTCCCACAGGGAAGACCAGTGAGGTAACACCCATAACCCAAGGAAACTTTTCCCCTTGGGCCCCCTGATGTCCGTGGAGTAGGACGAACTTACCCAAAGTACCATTCAGGATAGCTAAGTTACACCTCTGTCCTGTACTGCCTGCTGGAATGATGCACGGAGATATTCTTGACTATAGTGATAACCTAAAGAAATCAGTCTCCAGTATAAGTCTCCGATAATGGCACACTTTCAGAAGGAGAGTTGAGGACTGAATTCCTGGACATGCAAAATTCTTGACCTCTGATCACACAGGAAGATTGCAGGGTACCTGCAGAGTCATCCTCATCCCAGGCCTGCTCCCCAACTACCGAACCATTCTTTTCTATTGCAGAACCTCTTAATGGCTTCTGAAATGCCAGCTACCTCATTTTTTTTTTTTCCCCTTTTTGGAACCCATGCATCAATTCCCATGCTATTTGCACTATTTCGTATGACAGAGAGAATACCTAATGATAGGCAAGTTTTGTCGAAGCCAGTAGCTAATTTAGATCTGGCTTCCCTTAACAAACCAAGAATCGTCATCTGTCCTTTTAAGTTATCCTCAAAAGACTTTATTTCAACACTGCAGATGAAGACACACTCCTTTTAAGTAACTGTTTTATCCTCTTTGGGAGGCAATTAAGGAGTGCAAGAAATTACCACCTTCTGTTTCTATTCTTGTCATGGATGGATAATTGGTTTGTTTTAAGAGAGGGAAAACTAGTCAGACATTGCCAGTTTCAACATTCCCAACTACTTAAAGATTATCAGTGCAAAAGCAGTTCTGTCAAATGGAAGGGCAATATTTCTAATAGGTGCCCTGAATTTACACGCAGGCAGATGGCCCCAGCAGCAACTCTGCCAACTTGGGGACTGCTCAGGTCCTCAGAAACGCACACAATTACCTCATCAGATGCCACCATCTCCCCAGCTTTCTGCTGGTATGGACCATCAACCAAGTTATAAAACAAACACAGATAAGTCTTTGCAAGATGAGGACCCGAAGGTGCTTTTCCCTTCCTGACTGCATCACCGCAACGCTCTGTTCTTCCACCTGGGGAGCCAGCCGTACGCTACATCTGAAGGCGAATGCAAAATGAAGTACTGCAGATTGCACCGAATTTAAAATCGCAAATTGACAAACCTTTCATGTTTTGAATTTAGTCCTGTTGATGGGTTTTAAGTTTCCTGAGTTTCAGTAAATATACTCAGATTAGGAAGAGGTTAAAAAGAAAAGGATGAATTACAAATTCAAGAATGTGCTTGTTACCTGCCCCAGCCTGTGCAGGAAGGGGGAAATGATGTTCTATTTGCCTTCCAAAAGAGTTCTGCTCTGCAGGCACCGTCACCATCAATTAGAAGCATGACCTGTGTTAGCTTTTTGTCAATACTGTAACTAGTTTGGAGATTGCTCTTCAACTACGGTCTAGGAATCAACTTTTGAAAGACAAATCTATACAATCACTAAAATTGATCAAGAGCGGTCAAGGGAATTACAGAAAGTTTCTGAATTGGATGTATCCAGAGTGCACACACCTAAACTTGAAGGCTTTGAAATTCAATTACAGAAACTAAAATAAATGACCATAATGTTTTCTATTATCAGATACACAGAAATCATTTTGCCTTCCTTCCCCTGCCCCAATAAAACAAATTTCAATTACTTTTTCCTAATCAACAAACTTGACTTTCTATCAGCATCCTTCAACACTGTACAACTTTTAAACTTAAATAATGTATCATAACTGTAGAACAACACAGCAGAGAATTATCCATTTCAAAGTATAGCATCCCAGTTTAATAAGCAAGTACTAGGGGCTTATAATGCATCCGGACTAACCAGATAAAAGCTGAATATGGCACACTTGGCCATCCGATGTAATACCTACATCCTGGCAAATGGACGTGCACATAATGAATTCCTCATGTTCCCGCGGTCTTTGTACGAGACGTGAATCGTGCAAGCTCTGTAAAACTCAGGGTATATCCAGAAGAACGCTCAAAAAATACCCCTGTCTTTGCAAGTCATGCAAGTTGAAAATTTATGGACGTTATTTCCCCTCAGAATCTGGCGCTGAACTGCAATTGGCTAAGTGGCAAAAAGGCTTCTCATCTATTGTATCATTTTCCATAAACTAATGGAGGGGCTAAAAACAAGGTCAAAAGCATGACCTGAACGGAAGTACTTGGTACAAGCAATTCATATTCGCACTTGAGCTGGTATTTGGGTAGGACACAGTGTTATGGACTGGTCTATGACACACCTTAGATAAGCGTAACCAGTAAGGGTTTTGATNCCAGGTCTACGACACATTTCTCCCACCTTAGATGAGCGTAACCAGTAAGGGTTTTGATCGGCAGACAACATAGTGGTGCCACCAAAAGTCCTGAGGATAGATACAAATACGCTAGCAAAAGTACTTTACCTGACGTAGAAACTGTCCAGGAGACAACTTCATTTCTGAGGCAAGTTTGGAGATGTCAAGCCTTTCATGTTTTCTGAAGAACATCTGAACTTTTCACTGAAGGGATGAGTTGGGCAGACTTTATAGACCAGTTACAAGAGAACTGGCTTTAGCTGAAGAACCACCACACTGAAGCCCTCAGCTCACCTGATTCATGGCTCACTTCTCTTCGGATGGAAGGAACACTCTGGTAGCCAAGATCAGTGTCCTACCTGATGAGGCCTTTTAGCACAAGAATTTATTTCAATAGCATTTTACATGGAATTTTGAAATTCCCACGCAGTAAAGTATATTGACAAAACAACTCTGTTTAAACATTACAATCGCATCTAAACTCTCTCAACTACTCCTAAGCTTTCCTTTATAGGTATATAAAATCTGCATTAGAAAAGCATTCTAAACCTTTTCCTCTCAGTCCTCCCTTTTTCTCCTTTAATGTGATTTGGTTGGGATTCTGGTTTATACATCTCCACACAAAAAAAAAAAAAAAAAAGCATTTTCACATGACAGAAGAGCAGAGGAGAAAAGAGAAAACAAATACAGAGTTGCCAAGGTTACTGAAAAATCCTTGCTGAAGAGATGAATGAAATTGATAGGGAGGAGACAGGTATAAAAAGATACTCAACTGGATTTTTACAATCCTCCTATGTCAGATGTGACTGGTCCTAAACATTTGGGGTTGGTTTTTTTTCTTCTGGGAAATTTAAATCTATTTGTATTCAACAGAATTCTTCATATGCCGCCTTGCAAATATAAGACTCAAACAATATACATGAAATTGCCCCAGCCTTTAACAGTGTTGATCTGCTAAAGCTCCTTTAAACCACGTTACATTCAAATGATGGAGGTACATTTATACTGACTCAAAAAACTGAAGCCAGAAAAAGAAAAGCTAAAAATAAGGCTTTTTCCTCTGCTACAAGAAGGAAGAATGAAGATGATGCCGTTCATCCAAACCACAGTGAAATCAACTGGCTGTCGTGCCTGAACCTTATGATGGTAATTTCTTAACTGTGTCTCATAACCCCTCTAACAAACAAGTTATTGCCCCTTGTCTCAGAGACAGAAAACAAGTATTTTAAAACACAAAGATAAGCTTCCCTACGATGGAATTCTATGTGGTTTTGATCTAAATCCATCTAGGAATATCCAGTCAAAACTGGAAGCAGCTTTCTGATACAGTAATGAAAGGATCTTTCTAACAACCAATCTGCTGCGGAGTTGAAATTCCTAATGGGTTTCTAGCTACTTGTACAGCAGACTGTTAGGAGAGGGATCATAACGGCTAACTACAACAGCAACCCAGAAACGCTGGAACTCAGCTGGGTTTGCTTTACAGACGACGCACCACGTCTTTGCATCCTCACAGCATCACAGCTCTATGAAGTCAATATTTTTGACATACCGCCGGATGATCAGGATGTGCATTTCACTCTCCTCTTGCAGGGACAGAGATAGTAAGAGTTAAAGCTCAAAATCACATTGGTGGCTTGTGGCAAAGCGAGGAAGGAAAAAGACTGGATGTATCTGGTGGTGTGAAAGGAGAAAGCAGCCCGTCAGCTCCGGCGTGACAGAGGAGAGCACGCTGCGCGCCACGGGAGTTCAAGTGTGGGAAGAGCTGAAGCCCCTGTAAATTCTCAACCTGAACAGAGTAAGCAACTGACCCAGAGCTCATCAATCCCAGCCCAGAGTGTTAATTATCCTTCGTCATAGAAGACCGATCAAGAGAGGAAATGGAGGCAGTAATGGATATTAGGGTGTACAGTAACACCGACCTCAGCAAGCGAAGGCTATCCAACCTGCCAGCTTATGGGAGAGGGAGTTCTCAGCCATCCCTCTCATTCAAGGGCCTCTATTTGTCCACATCCTCAACTGAGGGGCCTCTGCGACGACAGGAGCAGTTGTTATACCTGGCACCCAGAGAATGAAGGGCATGGATTCATTCATTACTACTGAAGTTATTAATTTCAGGAACAACGTAGCAGTCACCTCTCAAAGAACAAAGATTTGAAGATCAATTGCTTCACTACCATACCAACCTGTCTTCAGAGGAGCGGACACACTCCTTCCCCTCAGCCATACACAAGTATTTTAAATTTTCTGGTTTTACACATTATCCTCCCCTATCAAGTTGACTAATTTAAGCGGCAAGCCCCGCAGGAGGATAGTCAAGGAATTGCTTCAGATCTATAGTCACCGATGCACTGCGCCTGTGATTTTGCACCACTGATTTTCAACTAGCTGGTGTGGACTGCTGGCTATAAAGTCATGTTTGCTACTAATACGTTTGTTTTTCTTAGTTATCTTTCACCGGGTTCTCCAATACAGTTCTGAAAACCACTACGCTATGAGACAAAAACAGCATTACAACAGTAAAGCACTCTGGCATCAATGATCTCAAGCACTAGAAATCAGGAACCAATTTTTCCAGGCTATTATATTCCAGACTCTCCTTTAGTATCAAAGGCTTATTTCCCTCATAACCAAAGAATCCTTAAGTCGTTCCCATGGAGGTTTGGTTTAGATTGAACGAAACAGACTAGGAATTATCTGAACTGTGTGCAAGGACTGTGCATTTGAACATGCTACAAGACAGGCCCCCAGCACTGTAGGTAACAAGGAACTTTTGCTAATTAGTCATATACATGTCATCTACTGCTCGGCATTTAAACTGGAATCGCTCTGTACGGAACAGAGAGGTGGCTGGGGAGAGGAACTGGCTGATGGAAACAAGTCAGCTCGGAAAGCAGCCAAACCCAACTCGCCAAATGCATCAAAGATTCACCAGTTTGAGGAACTGTCGCAGTCCCAACGCTCTCCATCGGGCCTTGCCAAGCTCTCAAATCCCACACGTCATTTATTTGGGTAACGGATTGCACAAGGCAAGGACTGTGTTTGTGCGTGTTATGAATAGCAAGTAACAGGCGGTGGTTGACTTGCCTCCATCACAGCCCTTAGGAGTCGGTTCTCATTTCAAGTTTGTTTTTTAGAAACCTGATGTTAAACGCACATTAAAAATCTGCAGCCAGCTTGGGAAAGATCTTACAAGCAGTTTTTATTGTAGGCTGCTGACAAAATGAAGACAAATCATCTCTGGTTTTGGAGTCTTGCTTCTAAATAAAAAAGGAGCCTTTCTGGGAAGAAGCATGCTTTGGGATGGAAAAGAAAGCATTTCTGAAGACTTCTAATCTTCGTTATTAACCTCATAAATCATGACTCCTGGAAATTAATTAAATGTTACAGCAACAAGAAGTTAATTCAAGGGAATAATCTAGCAATCTAAAGGAACATCAACACTGCAATTTTTGGAGCTTTTGAAGCAAGCAGGACTGGTCTGTAAACGTGAAACAGAACTGTCCTTTGGAGAAAGGTCCTTCAGAGGAAAGAGTAAGACAAACCCCTCATAACTGCTTGGCTCCAGACGCTAGCACTTGCGTAAAAGTAGATTTGCAACAAAAATATGAGTAAATCACCCGGTAAACAGCATTTATCGTTACAAGATTCTTTTGAGTGGTGGGAAATTGTTATCAGTTTGCAGAAGGGGAACTGAAAGGCATAGACATTAAGACTTGGAGTCATTCTAATGCCCTCCCCTAATATAGGTGCCAAAACTTGGTGTCCTAACCAAGAGGTCACCAGATCCCCTGCACAGCAGTCCAGCATCTTACTGGACACAGATCATAAGGTGGTATCTACCATGGGAGAAGACAATGAATTCACAGAATGGTTAGAGTTGGAANAGCTTCCTGTACTGAGGAGTTAACTACCTTTTTTCAGTAAATGCTGTTCTGAACTGAAACTCTCCCAGCTCAGGTCCACAATGTACTGTATATTCTTCTTTGAGTCTTCCACAGCAGCACCTGTATTTAACTGGGATGTTTTCTGTTTCTGCACTGATGCTGCAAACATCCCTAGCACAGACCCGAGAAAAGAGTTGTTGTACTTGCCTTGCTTACTGAGACCTAATTCCACATGGTTTCTGTGAGCAACAGTAAGATTCCTACCTGTCAGACCCTTCTCCTAATATTTTACAATCTTGATAGAAGTAAGCACCACCACCAGAACTGTAGTTTCAAAAACCAGAGATTTGTCTGATTTAGATAATCTTAAAAGGACGTGACTCAGGATCAAAGTCAGCACCCTCAATTGTATTTTATAAGTAAAGGTGAAGCTGCTCAAGCATCGGTTCTGCTTAAGGAACAATTAACAGGGAGAATGTATTTCAAAGTATTCTTGTGAGATTTGAGCAATATGGACAACAGTCTCTGTTTATAATTAAGTTCGTAGATATGAGAAATCCCATTTCAATGAAATTCTGTCATATAATACAGAAAAAGACCTTGTTAACAAGTTTTACAGAGAAGAAGAACTGCAACGGCGAGTTAGAACTAACAAGCTTTGCTGAGCACTGCCAGGTCAGCGAAGACAATGATCTTTAAACTCACACAGAGACAAAAATAAGGTGGCAGTCGTCCTTGTCCACCATGAAAAGGATTTCAAAATAAGCTTGCTGAGAGTCGTTGTGCCACCAGCCCTTGGAATGCACACGACTGAAAAAGCCATATCATCACAGGGTTTAATCATTTCTCTCCCGGGTCCCCAACTCATCTAATCTTTTCTATTTTAAGCAAATTTATATGCGGTGGAGTTACAACAATTATTTATTTTCTTTTTGACAAAGAAAAATCTGGTTATTTAGTCAATTCCTTAATTGTAAAATTATGATCTTATTGGAGTAGAAAGTTCATTCCTTTGCAAAACCATTTCTCAACTCAAAAGCAAAGAACTCATGCAGAATAAATCTTAAAGAGCCTGTATGTGACACAAAGACCTAAGAGCCCATGATCATTTGCATTATACATTACCCACGTCAAAGCTTTGGTTTCATTTGAACTGCAGGTACTGCAACAGTAGGAAGGTTATGCAGGAAAGCCTAACAGCCAGCTCCAGAAAGTTTGTGTTTGCAGGGATGTCTCTAAATGAAGAAAGTCCAAAAAAGATCAGATAGGCAATGATGGAATCCCACTGCATTTATCACTATGGAGCTTAAGGCTCTTTTATAAGGGCCTGGTATAAAGACAGTACATAATTTAACGTTCATAAAAGGCTAACACCAACTTCCTGGTCCCACTACCCTTCAATAGAGGCAGAAAGATGATTTCTGCATAACTGAAAATGAAAAATAACAGGAGTGCACTTTGCAGACAGTCACAGGTACCCAATCTATAAGCATACAAGTAGAAGTAAACATATGATGTGAAATTCCACCACCTAAACACACAGGAACAGCTGAGAGGGGTATGAGCATGGAACAGACCCTCGATTTCACTCCTTCGTATACAGTGATGAAAGGGGAAGTGGACACGGAGATACACAAACTGCTTCAAGGTGCCAAAAGCAGCAGAACTTGGTACTGTGAGATCAGCAGGTACCTCGCCTGTCCAAGAGCAGCTCATGTCGCTACCCCTTCCAGTACCCATCTTACTCAGTCCACACAGGTTGGGATATTTTCTGCATGTTGCTCTGGGCAATGAAGGTAAAACCTAACAGCAACACTATTTCATGTTGATAAAACAAAATCCTTTTCATTATAATTTCCATACACTTAACGACAATTACATACTGGTTTTAGATTCGGGTTTTAGCATGTAAACATTACTGTAAGAAAATATAATAATTTAAAATTAACTTCCAAAATCTAAACTCAAAAGCTTGTGGTCTTTATTGGAAAACATTAAATCGCAGAGCTGCAGAAAACTTTCTATTTTCTCAACTAAATAGAGGAACCAGAATTTAGTACTGTTTTATGAAGACACTGAAAGTCACACTTTGACACATCCATATGCTACATGCTCTACTGGATATCCAGCAAACGCATTAAGCACGTGTTTCAGCCAGAGTGTAAAAATGCACTTGACTGAAATAAAGGGAAGACATTGCACATCCATGTGCACGAACATGATAAATTGCATTTGACAAGTTTTAGCAAAACCCTTCTTAAACTATTGTTCAAACAAACCAGACCCAGTTACACAATCAAAGTGCTCTTGTGGTAAAGAATTAAAAATTGTTCCATTTTTCAGGCTGTCTTGAGGATGTTTCAAACAAAAGCTTGTAATGACACAAGCTATTTCATATTATATTCAATGCATAAATCTGTTTTTCTGCTTTTGCTCATTTTTAATATTCAAAGATCACCTCAATGTCACTTTATTAAATGAGGCCCTTCTGTGTTGCAACTGTTAAGCCAAGCATTAGCCACACAACCATACCTCAGGTAAAATTGGCTCACGCTATTCAAACTCATATTGCATGTGACCTTTTCCATCTTTCCAGTCTTATTTATTTTTGGACGCTTTCAGATCATGTCAGGATTTGCAGGCATTAGAGGGTGAAGGATCAGAATAAATGCTGATTACAGAGAAGAAAAGATCCATACTTCTAAAGAGCGCAAATATCAATTCCATAATGGAAACAAATCTGAAGAATCAGAAACAGCTAAAGCAAACCAAAAGCACCTACTCTCCATTCCGCATATAATTTCTCTTACAGTCCCTACAATATGTTCTCAAGGTTTTCGACTGTTTGCTTTCTCCAGTTTGAATATTTTAAAAGGTACTATTAGTCCCTTTGATAATAAAAAAGGGAAATAAAACAACGATCTGGTATAAGTGAGTACTGCTGGTTTGATACACAATATTTCCTATTGGAGATTAAGAAATAGCGATGACTAATGGAAGCCAATCTCTTTCAAATAAGGGAAACAAGTATCATTTAGTGTCTGGTATAGGGAAAAAAAATTGCCTCGTGACTCCACCTCTCCAAAACTCCCCCTCTTCCACAGATGATTCAGCATTCGCTCTCAGATTAATCTGACTCAGCTGCCTGGAAGCAGGAACACTTACAATTTTATGCCAGTATTATGTCAAATGTCACTATAAGAGACTATTGTCCAACAGTTGCAGACAGAAAGATTAAGCATCAACGTTATTTTTTCCATTTCTAGCAAACTCTCCCAGTCACATTCCTGTAATACCTCCATTGCTGTGGTATCGAAAGGAAAAGCGCAGCAAAGACCTGGATGTGTCTGTTGAGCTTCAGGCAACTCTTCATTTCTCTCTGCTAATGTGTGCTCATTTCTGGAAAAGCTAATTTTTTTTGCCTATTTAACCTGCATATTAATCTCCATTGAACTATACAGAATGAATTTCAATCTTCATGTTAAAAAAAGGGAGGATGGTTTTTGATTCGCACCCTTCTTGATTTTCATCAATCAACCTTTTCTGCTTAAGTACTGTTTAATCAAAAAAAATCCCAGATGGCTCCTAAGATTTATCAAGGCATCACTGAAATAGAAAATACCGTATCTCAGCTCCCACATATAGTTGCTCATGAGACCAACTTAAATAATCAAAACATACATAGAGAGAGAGAGAGAGAGAGGGAAAGAAAAGAAAGAAAAAAACCCCACATACTGACTTCTTCCTCTGAGGAATACTAAAGCCTTGTCCCTCTCGGTTCAGCCGTGTCCTCAGCAGGACACCATGGGTCTCCTCCCAAGGTGAGGAGATTTGCACGCTCCTCATCCGCCTCTGCGACGCATTCCCAATATCCATCCTCAACAGGGCTTGCACTTCAAATGTAAAGAGCCCCGGTTTGAAGCAGTGGGATGCAGTATTATCACATCTCCTGTTTCTCTGCGTCTCCTATTTTATGATGCCACTCTATGGAAGCAAAGGAACTGGGATGGCAGATGGGTGGAGGTAGGCATCTCTCACTACAAAGCTTAAGAATTAAGGAATTTGCCTGTCTGTCTAGGAAGAAAACAAAGATGAATGGGAAAAAAATCTATGCATGGAATTCATTGTGTGGAAGAATTCGCTTGTAAAACAACGTAGTATTAAAGAGTAATGATAAAGAACAACAATGCAATTTTCATTTGCACGTTGAAGTCTTAAGATTTGCCAACAATACAAAGTGATAATGGTTAAAGACATACAGCTGTGGCTACTCTGCAATGAAATAATTACACAGATACACTTAATCCCACACATAATGGGAAATAAAATGTATTTGCATAAAGTACAAGCTTAACACACTGCTGTGTTACAGACTATGCTAAATAATATTTAGCAGTAATCTGCTGTAATGGCTTTCATTGACCTATGAGTATTCAACATGCCCAAATTCTGGTCCCAGTTATAACAAGGGCATACATATTGCTATAAAAATTTAAGATACTGCAAATTCAGGGCCTTTTCCAAAGCTCACTGGAGTCCTTGAGCACATTTGTTCTCAAAGTCCATGGGGTGGAGTCATTACGAATCATTAGAAATGTGAGCTGCCAGTTTTAATGGTGCCCAGGGGACTTAGGCACTCGGCTTCCATTAAGTTTCAATTTAACTTAGTTATCTAAGCTCCCACTGAACGCTCGATAATACAAGCATAAACAAGATCCAGGGTAAGTTACAGCACAACAAAAAACCTGAATACAGAATAAAGTGTCTTACATAGTGTTCCTTCTTAATATTTTAGAAGCGGCTTGTCAAACTACTTGGGAGAGTTGTGGTCTATTGAAATCTACCAAGAAACCCCCAACATACCAGTTTGAGCTGGGATAGACTTAACTTCCTACTGCCTACCACGGTTAAACCATGACACCTAAAATTATCCAGGATTTGTTTTCTCCTATGAATCCTATGAAGTATACATTCTTCAGCCTTCCAATTCATGATATTAGAACAACCTGGATCATTTGCTTTCCTCTCGCTGCCTGGAGAATGCACTGATGAGCCAGGGGAACGTGTCTCTATTCAGTAATAATAAGCCTACGGAAAAGGTTTTTTGAAAGGTCCCTTTGTTAATATTTTGCTTTATGTTAACAGATGAGAATTCCAATTTTAAAAAGAAAACCATATAAATTGACTGAAAATGTGAGGTTTAAAAGAACCAGAATAAAAAAAGAAAATAATACTGCTGCTACAAATGCTGTATAACAAGCAAATGCTGTTCCATATGCCGCAAGAGCGCTCACACGTCAAGATATTTTGTGCAGAGGTTATAGATGGAACAGATCTATTGCTAAAGACAAACATGCCGTGGGACCCATTGATTTTCATATTAGGATTGGCTGAAGATTCAAAAGGACTATCAAGTACACACAGATGCATACGCACGCACAAATGCTCCTCCGGAGGGCAACACTGATTGCCGAAAAGGATAATACAGAAGCAGAACTTCTGCCTGAGTGTTACACACAGAGGAAAAAAAAAAAGCTAGAAAGATGTCTTAAATATGTTGTGAAAGTATGAATTCAGGTATTATATTCTACTTTTTAAGAAAAGTACAAATTAATGTTAATATACAATACATGCAAATAAACCAGAAAAAAATTATATTTTACTACCTGCATTTATCATTTTCTAGACCTAACCTGCTAACTCAACCTTCCAGTTTGAGATTTGTCCCCAGATTTGGCAAAAGCCCTCCTGCCTGTGCCCACATGTCCTTCCGATGGTGAAAATGTTGTGAACTTCCATCTTCCTTAACCAATGGTGAAGCCAAAGGCAAAAGTAACCCAGTGGTTTTTGCCCTTCTGAGCTCAAGCTCCTTCTCAGCTACTGCGGAGGTTTCTGCAGTATTTCCCCCACCCTCACAAAGAGCCCGGAAAAAGTTTCATGTTCCTCAGTGGACACAGGCACAACGCATACCTTTCATCGCATTAGTTCATCATGGCTTCAGCCCTCCTTTTCCAAGAAAAGGATGACAAAAACATCAAACGCATCAAAAATGCTGGTTTTGATGGAGGACCAGCACTTAACACCGCACAAGCTGCAGACCTGCACTCCCCTGCACGAACTGATTTTATTACGGCAGGTCCTTAATGATTGTCTATAACAGATGGGGGTCTCTGCAGTAGGTACCGTGGGTACATGCCTGCAGATCAAAAGGAGCTCTGACTCCCAAGTCACGAAACCCGAACAACAACAAAAAAATGTAAACCAAAAAGTCTGTTTGGGGAAAGAAGAGAGGCAGAAGCTGATTTGCCTGAGGTTACACTGCTTCTCACAAGCTGCTTTTCTCTCCCCAAGAAAGCTACAGATGTTGCTTTATTGCTGGATTTGTTATGGAAACATTCTAACAAACATGGAAAGCACTATCTGGCTCAGCAATCTGAATCAATTTTATTCCGTTAATCTGAATAAAATATTGAAGATGCAGATACAGAAAGGTAATAATCCACAAAGGTTATATGCATTCTTTACTGAGCTATGAAGATGTATTTTTTTTGTAAATACCAATGCCAAAGGACTGACCTCTACGTATATTTTTGCCCAGCTAACTCTGAAATAACTTTTTAACAACTACTGGAAATTATTAAACCTGGTAAGAGAAGAGCTCATTGTATCTCACTGTCTCCAACAGTCTCCCCCATCCTGTCTCTAGCAGCAAGCAAAAAACCAAGTAATTAGGAGAATATGAGAACTGGGCACACCGAAAATGTACTTTTTCTGCTACAGCCTAGTGATTTCAACTAATTACTGTTTTAGGGACCTCCTGAGCCCCAGGTGGCCACTAGACCATCGCATTAGATAACCAGCAAGAGCATCTGCACGTGCGGGTCTGATGCGAACCGCCTGCTGCTGCTGGACCAGCTCCCACTGAACACTGGGCTGCCACAGCCTCCCGTTTTTAGGCACTTAAAAGCCAACAAATGGAAAACACCACAAACTCCTGGGTTCTTAAGATGATCGCAATTCCAACTCCTTTGACTATCATCTTTACAGCAGAGCCCATTACTTTTGCCACTAGCACACAAAAACCACGTTGCTATTAATGCCACATATTGCTTGCTATCACACAAAGCAAGCGTATCTCCCATCCATTTTAGCGCTATAAACGTAACACATTTTCATCTTTGGTTTTTGAGATTTATTTTTTCCCTGCTTCTGGGTATTTTCTATCTCGATTCCTTCCATACTACTACACAAAAGTTGATCTATCTCAGACTATACAGCACTGTCAAAAAAGAGAAATACTACTTCTCACTTTATCATTAAAGAGCTCCTTGTTTCTCAGATTTATCTGCGGTATTACAACTCTCTTTGTTTTAATTAGTACTACTGGATGATTCACAAAAAGCTGTTCTGGATTTTTTTTCTGTTTAATAGTTCTTCAGATAATTTGTGCCAGCTGTGCATTGCTTTTAAAGACCTCTATCAATCGCAAACATTAACCTCCAAAGAAAATTCACTTCCCTTAAAGACTGGTTGCCACCAGTAATTAAGTCAGTTGACCATTCATCAGGACTATTAATTTGAGGCTCAGCTCATACGCCTCTCAAACCCCTGCCTGAAAAGACTTTTTGCATGTGTTTCATTCATAAAGTCTCCAAGCTGATTGTCCACAGGGTTGTGAACCAGAGCACAGAATCACAGAATTGTCAGGGTTGGAAGGGACCTCAAAGATCATCTAGTTCCAACCCCCCTGCTATGGGCAGGGACACCTCCCTCTAGATCAGGTTGCTCAGAGCCCCATCAAAACCATCCCTTCTGATTTTGTAAGCTGGGAACACACAGAATGACAGTTACCCAGCGTATATCTAAAATTAAATCATGTGCATAGGACAGACTCAGAGTCACAAATTTATTCTACGGCACAAATATTAGTTTGTGCTTCAGTCCTAGGGGTCAAGAGTCCTCAGTTCAGCTCCTCACTCTGCCAGAGTCTGGAATAAACTGGATGATCCTTAATCTACCTGAACTTACCCTGTTTCCTTATAAGTTTTTCCAGCCAGAAGACACATGTGGTCTTTTATGTCTCATACTGTGGCTGAGGGACACAGACAAATACCACAAGCAGGAGTGAGAACCAGTCTCCTCTTCCCCGAAGCTCAAGTCTGAAATCAATGCTTGAGTCCTTGACAATAACTCCATACCAAACATTTTCATGTTGCAATGTTTCATTTAGCTCTTATTTTCTGAAGGGCTTGTCCATGTACAGGGGGATTTTGTGTCGTTCATTCTACTAATGCGCAAATTGCTGTAAGGCATCCAAAAGTCAGCCTGTGAGATCAGGCCATGCATTTAGAATACTCTTCATCTAATTACTGCCAGTAATCTTTCCATTTGGAGTACAGGTGAAAAGGTTAATTATTACCAACAGATGACCGCTATAGGTTGAAGTGGAAGAAAAAGAAGTAGTAGTTAAAACATGTAATTGCCAGCCTGCCTTTCCCACTAATAAACATAAGGAAGTCTTTTCTTCTCTAATGACTCTTCCACATGTAATCTCTCATTTTCTCAAATTCCTACGGAAGAAAGGGCAGAGCAAACATGACTTATTATTTGTGGACTAAAAATACATGCAGTGAATATGGTATGAAAGTCTGTGGGGAACAGGAGCAAGGATACATGCCTTCTCCATGTCCGTGACTGTAATTTTACAGACACCATTCTGTTCACAAGGTCTTTTTTTGGACTTTCACTGCTAGTCCATCGGATGCTAGCACTGTACACACTTGCTATTCACACTGCAGAGCTGCCTTCCAGAAGACGCTTCTCCCCAGAGAGGAATGTTCCCGGTGCCTCTCCCTACTGTTCCATTTTTACAGCATATTACCCGAGCTACCACCCAACCTTGTTCCCAAGCCAGGCAAGAGCAGGAGCCAAATGCCCTTTCTGCGTTCACCAAGCAGTTCTCTCCTGCGTAGCACCACCCCACCACACAACTGAGCAGAAACTTTCGAGGAGGAAGCACTCTTTCACGGGGAAGAAATGACAATTCACTGCAACGAAAACATCTTGCTGAAATTCACTCAACTTCAGGGTAAAATTCCTTATTCAGAATCAAAGACTGGGCAGTTCCAACCCAACAGAGAGGGTTTGGGCCAAGCTTAGAAAAATCCAGATTTGAAATCCATTCACGGAACAAGTTAGAGCAGGAACTTTTTAGCTTTGCACAAACCTGAAATACCACGGAGTAAATGTACAGTGAAATTATCTTTACTCTCCCCAGAGAGGCACCCCAGTGGCACCAGCCACTTAAGATGTTTTCTTACCAAAAAAATCTACCAAAATTCTTACCAAAAACATTATCTATTGTAAAGCTCAAATGAAGATTTTGTCGAGAGAAGACTTAGGTTCCTTCTGCAACGTGGCACCCTTTCTTAAGCTCCATTAATAATTTGAACTATCAAAGTCAATCCTGCATTTTCCCTCATCATAGTATATACTCCATTGACTATGTAACAATGCTACTCCACAGTGATGCATGTGACATTTAAAAAATGACACTCAAATGACAATAGAAACAAGTTTGAGATGCCTCTGTGACACTCTTTTCCATTTCCCTGAGGTTGTGGGATAACGGTTCATTAAAGTGCTGACATTTGCACTTGCTATACCACAGGTAACTCCCACCGCATCAGAAAACGCTGGAGACCTGCGCATAGTATCAGTACATCTTAACTGTAGACAGTAAAACCTACAACGCTTAAGAATTTATTCCAGCTATCTGGGCACCATCAAAAATATTTGACGTACCGTCTTTCATTTGACTGTGAGGAACTTCCCTTCCTGGCAGTTTAGAAAACGCCGGTAATGTTATGCACATTAGTAACAAACATTGCCAAAATCTCAAATAATTCCCCAAAAATAGATTACTAATATGGCAATACATCTACATGGTCGTAAACTGTAAGCTCTCTATTATAAAAGAACACATCCGCACATCACATATTAGATAAACAGAAAACCAGAATGCATAAAAATAGGCAATAACCTTTTTGGGGTTATGCGCAAGCCTAAATTTGGGGTTTATATGCAAGCCTACCTGCTGGCTTCCTCTGAGCAAGAGTTTACAAGGCGGAGTCAGAAGAAGACAATTTTTGTTGATTTAACTCTTCACCACGACCAGGCAGACCCAGCATCAGCAATAACTAAGGTTCATAAGGCTGGCTGAAAGAGTCATGTGCTGAGAAAGTACAGCATTTTTGGAATAAGCAGAAGAATGTGCAGGATGCGCATGGAGAACGTGGTTTTTCCCTAGGTACCAGTCCTTCTCTACACTACGGCCAGATCCCTGCTCAAACAATGAATTCTCCACTACCTTCTCGGAGACAGCAAGCTGCAGTTACACTTAAAAAGCTAGCTCTGCTTACCAGACAGTAAACCTAACGCCATGGAAGCAGAGAAGACAAATATGAGGAAGTAAATTATTGCTACATTATTTAGTAGGTGGCATGGCCACTATCCATGGGAGTAGAAAACAGCACTGAATAACTAACTCTGTAACGTTCTTCCTCCAACCAAATTCTCCCTTGACATAGTCAAACACGGCCCAGAAGTATTCTCGGATAGTATTAAATAAACACTGAGGGGAGGGGTGTATGTATCAGGATTTAGAAGTCTGGAAAACAGACGGCTCTCCTGAGACAGATTCATCCCTAGAGCTAAGCCTCACAATCTATTTAGGACTTTCTTTTGAACCTTAGTGAGTTTTTAAGCCTTATCTGATGAGCATAATGATATTAAACTGTTTTTCATTACCCATAAAAAATGAACAAAAAGGATAAAGCTGCTAGCATCTCAGGCTATTTGAAAAGGAATCAATAGTCTGAATCCCTCAGTATATCCCGCTCATAAAAAAAACATTTTCTTTAAACTAAAAGGAATTATTTGGACATGAGAAACTAGTTCCCCACAAAGTACCTTTGCAAAGAAAAAAAAGAGGAAGGTGCAAGAAACACATGTAAAACATACTCTTACATATATAGCAAGATATAGGTATATACAACTGTATGTATGGGTTTTACGTACACATATATGCATTCATACTCATACAGAACCCACAAAAGAACCAAATTCACCTGCCAGGAGGAGTTTTTGAGTTAAACACTAGTCTGGGTTATAGCTCAAGGAAACGTGATAGAGTTATAGCAGGGCAGAACAGGATACAGTGAGCCTGAGGTATCAGGCATAACCAAAAAAAATGAATTCAGTATCTGAATACCTCAAAAAAACAACACTAACATTTAGAAACTCCGTATTCACGACGCTGCACTGTGCTAGGCAGACACTCAATCCCACAATGAAGTACACCTTGGTTAGCAACTACGATCCAGAAGCAGAGTTAACTGTGAATTTGCCGGTGCCAATTATTGTCCCAAAATATTGATTTGCTGAAGCTGCCGCTTCTCAGAGGAATGCGCCCATTGCAAGAAACAGTCGTCATGAAAGTTTATTCACACTTGAAAATTTCTGGTCATTTGACCAGAAATGTGAGAGAGAACTATCAGCAATAACCTAATTTTCAGACCACTTGCTATATAAAGGCCCAAAACTGCACTCAACATGTCTATTTTTTTATATTATTTGCCTAACTTCAGGCTTCAAGCTTCAGCGTGGCCTGATTCATGGGAAGGGTTAGACATTCTCAGAACCTGCTGGGCAAAGCCCTGAGCTGGCTGGTGAGGGGACAGATAAAATAGATCTTTCTCCTTTTTTACTGCAGAACTTGGGAAAATTAATTTTATTTTGATTCAGAATGGGTAAGAAACACTTCACTGAAGAAAGCAAGCAGCTGTTTCTCAACAGTAACCAGAGGTGTCGACTTTATTCTGACATGGGCCACGCTGCACGTTCAGCTGGTTTGTACAGAGAATGGGCGCAGTCCAAGACGCAGTTAGGAAAAAAAAAATTAAACCATTACAAACCTTTGTGAATTCGTAAATGGGTTACTGTTTTATCTATCACCTTAAAACCATTTAATATCTACTCTTTGAAACACACCCTATTATATATTCAATGATTAATATCAGTCTTTTATTAAAGAATTTGTACACGCTCATTTAAGACATTCAAATCTAAGATATTTTAAAATAGAGAGGCTTAATTCTCCCATGGTGTAAATAAGGATGATTCCTTTAAAGTCAATGAAGCTAAGCCAATTTATAGCAACTAAGGATCAATCCTGCATGCCTCCAAGGCTTAATTAACTCTGTGTACCTTTTCTATCACATAATGCTCTCAGATGAATTCATGTTTAAGCTCTTATCACCTGTGAGATGTGGAGCATGGATTAAGCAGAGCTCCATGAACGGGATATTATTCTATCTGTATTCTTCCGATGGCCTCCCAGGCGTTGTGTGAGCTTCCCTTCTAAGGAGTAGCAACAATTACTGTATTCACGCATTCAGTTTAATAATCATAAAAAAAGCGTTACTGAGGACTAAGCCCATCAATAAATAGTCTTTAAAACTGAAGCATGTCTTGCAAAAAGGATTCTATTCTCAAACACACACACAAAATATATATATATATACAGCTAACTGCCTCCACCAAACTGAAGGGTACATGGTATTCATCAGCACAGCTTAAAATTAAAAAGGAAAAAAAAAGTCTTTACCCAAAAGTTCTTGACTATTGCAAACATCAAAGATGAAGTGGGAGGTGCAAAACCAACAGAACCTGTAATTATATTTCAATTTTTATCCAATAGCCAGTATTAGGGGATGGGGTTGGGGAGGAGGGAATAATTGTTGATACAGCTTACAGAGAAGTTCATCAAGGGATCCCAAACCTGGCTGTCATCATTAGTATCACTCCTTTCTTGTTATGGCTGTGAAAGTAACTCTGGAACATCTGTACTATTTTTAAAGGTTTTTAATCTTTATTGCTTCCCTCTTTGGTTTATTCTAGAATACTGTCTCATAGCAAAGTAAAAAAACACCATGTCATTCTGAGGCTGGCATATTAAATTTTCATATGCAGCTATTGGAGAGAGATTTATAAACTAATTAAGTATAACAATCTCATAAGCGCTGCTTATGTCTGAAGAGTCTCATATCAACCAGCTGAGCTATTCCAATGGATAAAAAACTCAGCTTATTCAATAGGAACTTTTGTAGTATCAGGCCAAAATTATTTTCTGTTTAATGTAAATCAGCCCATATGTACACACCTTGGGCAAACATCTCCCCAAGTTATTAAATTACTTCATTTTTGAAAAAAGCAAACTCAGAACCAATATAAATTCTTACTCGTTTCCCTCTTCTACTCCTGTATGCACTCAACAGTTTTCCTACCGCGTCTAATTCAGCTGAAACTAAGCTGCTGAGGACAGCAAGAATTGCCATCTTTCTCCCTTCTATACCTCACTTATGTTTAACCTCCTGTTTTTCTGTCTTCACAGATGCAATTCAGACTTTCTGGCCAAGGATGATCTTTTTTGGTAGTATTTACATCCTGTACCATAAACTCTTTATAAAGGCACTCCAAAGGACAGGTGAATAATAAGCAGTATTTTGAAGTCTGCTTTACTAGAACAAAACCCCGAACAACAAAAAATTATGGAAATGCAATATTCTGCTAGATTAGTGACGAGTTCTGTACAAAGAGCAACTAAAGCTATTTTTATTCCTGTCTATTTTTTTTTCCAATGCAGGAACACATCAGATTCAGTTTGTTGCAGGTTTGGTCCTACGTCTAGCATGTATTTGCAGCACTATTAGTCACTTTAATCTGTTTGTTTCTTATAACCCCACCATAGCAACCTACATTTAAGAACCTATTTCTCCTACTGCAATTTTATTATAAACATACGTTGAAGGAAGTTTTAAAGCACCATCAACTGACGAGCAAACATCTCAAACTAAGTATTTTCAGTTTCTCTTCCACCATACCAGACTAGCAAAGAATCGTCTTTTATGATTCCATTATGGACTTTGATTGTTTACAACTGATTTTCAAAAGGGAAAATTGAACTTTTGAATGTAGTAAGTGTAGGTGCCCGTACATTCCAGAGACTCCTGAAACTCACACTTTTAAAATGGGTTTATCCTCTTCCTAAAGCCGTACTGACAGCACTCACTCCGCTAAATAAAGCAAATAGCTGAGAGAACCCAGCCTGACACCGGGATTCCCACTGGCTGCTGTGAGTACATTTGGAATTGGTTCCAAAATTTCATTTTCCACCGTGACTCCAGGCACATCATTAGTATTGATTAACTGCAAGCTCAACGGTACAGTATCTTGTCCTTCAACATTATTTCAGCCTAATCCAAGAGCTGCTGGGCAGATATTTCTTTTAGATTCCCGGATCCAAAAGACAAAGAGAACCCCAAGCTGTGGCTCGCCCCTCAACCACAAGCACCCCAGAAAAGAGCAAACCACTTGCCTGTAGCACCCTCCCATGGCATTTTCCCTGCCAGGTGACCAAGGTGACCACTTCAGCCTGGCTCAGTCACCAATCGGAGGCACCACCTCAGAACTCGTCCCCGGACACAAGATGTATTTTCAGCTTTGCCTGTGACACTTGGATGTACAACGCTGGCTATGTCTTTAGACCTCTTGTGACTCAATCAAAGTTTCTTTTCATACAGCTCTTGTAAATTTGAATACTTGTATGCACACATGCAAGAAACCGCTACAAAAATAAGCTGTACTTGCAGTTTCTCTTCAATGTGAAGAACTGGAAAAATTTTTTCCATTATAAAAGTCTCCTAAAAATCAAACTGGGCTGTAACAACCTAGTCAAGGCTGTCCATTAAAGAGTTTCACTGTTAATAAAATGCAAATTATGACCAGAGCGTGTGCTCTTGAGCAATAACCTGACTGTAGACAGAACCAGATTACATGCACTAACCTTTGGTATACATGAATCACTAAAATATTGGTAAGTAGAATCACACTGGAAGAAATCCATCATTTATGACCAGCTCCTTCTGACAAAGGTGAAGATTGAGTGAAGCAACTACTAGAGTTAGAGCTGCTTTCCCAGGTCTGCGTCACTCAGCGCACCCCAAACACAGGCCTAGAGCCTGCCCAGTGATGGATGGGCTTCTATTACTGCTACAGACCCAGCCATATATAACCCATTGGTTGGGTAATAACTTATATGTTTTCTTACTTCACAAGGCTGTTCAGTATGGAGTTTGATATATGAAGTGTTTTATGCACATCTACACAAAATACAAGTAATTCATTTTCATTATGGGAAGATTTATGTAAATAATTTCAGAGCAGATTCCGACATCTTTATTCTTTTAAATAAATATCTAGCTCCATAACTCCTTCCGCTGTGGTGAGTGGGATCCTTTGCAATGTGAAAAAAGGGGTTCTCTTTCCTCTCTTTTTTTCTTTCCCTTTCGCTTTTCTTTTTTTGTGTTTTGTTTTTTCTTTCATTTTTGCATGTGGTATTTGAGGGGACAGGTCTCTTGGGAGGCTCTAAGCAGCATCCTCACCCAGCCCATTACATTTATTTATGAAGCTACCTTGAAACTGGTTATATTTTGCCTTTGACAGTTGCATAACCTATTTACATGTGCATGGAGGTGTTTCTCTGGCGTTTTAGACTTCTCACCCAATTTAGATACTTGAACTGTTCACCAAACACCAAGTAAGATACTTGCTCCTATATTTAGCATGGACTAGGAAAGGGAGATACTGAGAATTATACATAAAAAGCCATTTCCAGCACACATTAATTAATTCTTATCAAGTCTACAGAGCCTGCTAAATGTAAGAAGTATATTTTATAGATTACATGTACACTATTTTCTGTATACTACATGTGTATATAAATATATATTTTTACATACCATATATACACATGCTAATAATTCACGAGTTTCCATGC
The DNA here is from genome assembly GCA_013400135.1 of Rhinoptilus africanus. NCBI lineage: Eukaryota > Metazoa > Chordata > Aves > Charadriiformes > Glareolidae > Rhinoptilus > Rhinoptilus africanus. The sequence goes on from VXBO01013619.1 coordinate 60,955, forward strand.
AAAATTTCTGTGGAAATTCTCAAATCATTCTCCAAGAAATTTCTGAAAGACAAAAACTCTTAAGTCCTTGTGAGCTGTAGCCAGGGCATGTCACTGTAGCACACTGAATTCAAAGAGTTTGGGGTATACTGCTGCAAAAACAAGAAGGAAGGAGCAGAGCTTTGCACAGGCATTAATTAACTCAGATGCCAAATAAAAGCAGCTGTACTGGATAAAACAAACATGCATCCAGTTTGGTACCATAGCTTCACTTAGTTCTCACTAACAATCCCCTACAGAAGAATATAATGTATTTTGAAATGTATTTTATATGTATTTTAGCTTTCTGTATTTCTATAACAGATAAGAATACTACATGTGTACTCATATATCCTGCAGTGATTTGCATTTCAGGGACTTTCTGAACAGGTATTCTACCTTTGACTTGAAGAGCATCTAATGGCTTTTTTCTTCCAAAACATTCTTCCCATTCCTTTATTTTGGCATCCACAGCATCTCATGGCAACATTGCTTGTTTTGAACCTCCCACTTAACAGCTTCCTTTGACAATCCGTAGCTCACAAGCGACTGTGAAGAGTCACTCTCTATTATGATATGTACATCTACCGGGTGCCCCCTCAAAACAGTCTCTTCTCAAAGCTGAAGAATCTTCAAAAGGTCTATTGTAAGAGCTTTTGTAACACAGGACAGGAACAGATCCTTACATATTATAGATTTGACTAATTCAATTGAAATTCGATTTAAGATTGGCCAGAGTTCCAAATTAAGTGATCTCCGTAAAGCTCAGATTCATGTCAATGTCCACCCACCGCCGAGAATCCACCCCACCGCTTTTGCCATCAGTCGCTGCTCAAGAGGCTCATGTGCAGGACGACTGAGTGATTTCAGCTCATCCCAGCTACTACAGCCTGTCTCGCATTTGAAAAATACCACGGGTGAGGAGCTGACACTAAACAGCAAGTATTTTAGGGTAATGAGTATGTGCGCACATGGCCTCGCTTATGGAGCCTACATCACAGCAGCAATAATTGAAAGACAGAACAATTTCCTTCAAGGGAAAGGCCTTTACAGGTAAACCGTTTACAACGCAGGCAGAACAAGGACAAAAGTGCTTCAAATTCTTCTCTCCCATCAGAAGGCAACAGATTGATTGACTCTGCTATATTTAGAGAGGTTTTCTAGATTTATATTGATAGAACAGAATTTGTCCCAAAGTATCTCAGATACAAATAACTGAGATGATGATATAACATCTGTCCTCTTTTCCAAAATCCTCACTTTGTTATTTAAAGCCAGTACAGTGGAATAATGCGTGATCATAATATTTAATTGCTGGGCGCTTGCTTATTGTAAATCTGTTTTGATAGTAATTTCCTGTTCCTCCAGGTGACACGTTTCTTTTAGTGGAAGTTCAAATTCATTCCTAGGGTACACTGCTCTGCTCTCTTGACCTCCATCAAGGTCATCTTCCACCTCTGTACAGGATGGTGGAAACGTGGCCACAGATCAGCCATTCTGCAAAAAACCCCACTCATTTTTAAGAGGAGGCTGGCTATAAAGAGGTACTTGTATCTTCTGATCTCAGTGCTCTCAAGAAACATGGGGATTTGATAGCAGATGGGCAACCAAATTTATTTTGAACTTCAAAAAGCCATTTTGAGCAAAGTTTAAGTATTTAAAGCAAAGCAATTTATGCACTTCTACATCATAATTTCATCTCACCCATTGCTAAAATAAGCCACATGCATTTTTAAGTAGTCTTATTAAGAAAGGGTCTTAAAGGCTTTGGGGTTTCGTGGGTTTTTTTTATTTTCTTTTTTATTCTTTGGGGGCACATGGGGAGGATTTTTGAGTTTAATTTTTCTCCTACACCTTTTTTTCTAATTAACATCAAAAATATATTATATTAGAAGACATGGGAAATTGCTCACAGAGCACTCACTTCTTACAGTAGGAGAAAAAGCCTTTTTTTTTTTCCATGCTAATCCTCAGTTTTAAAAAAGTCTTTTCATATTTCTTTTTTTTTTTTGACTGCAGAGTGAATCCATTAACAAAGACTGAGAACAGAGCTGAAAAATCCCGACTTTGCTCATCTGTGCATTTTTCCTCCTGTTCACCCACTGTCCATTTCTACTACTAATTTAATCAACTTCTAACACATCTGCAGTATTTATCATAAGCTCGTCTGCTTTAAGACTCTAAAAAAAGACATAAAATCATGGCATTACATTGATCAGAAATAAAGCTTATTTAAGCCAAAATACTTATGAACTGATTTAAATACTAATGAGGCTGACAGTTACAGAGTGGCAGAATGAGAACAGGAGCGTAGAAAATACCAGTGGCCGTGCTGTATTGTGAGCCCTTTAAGTGGACTGTAATTAGGGACTAAAGAGGATCTTTACTAACTGTTTAACTATCAATATCCCTCAGAAATGGGCCAAAATCAAAAATTCCGCATACATACTTGCAGCTTGTTTCTGGTACAAATACAGAACTATGGCTGGGAAATAGCATGTAATGGGATGTGACTTGCACTGTATCTCTTGGGCAGCTAAAAATCAAGACCTGGAATTTTTATCTTGTTTCAGTCTCTCATTTCCTTGCCTCGGTGAATTCTCAGACTATCTATCACCCCTCCAATGCTAATGGCAAATACTGTGAATATGCAACAAACGGCTGGAGGATCTTTTACCTTGTCTGCTCGACTATTGGAAAACCCAGAATATTACAGTCTCCCCTCAAATGGAAGAGCTCACATTTAGCTTCATCATAGACTGAAGATTTCAGCAGGAAACTGCAAGCTCGATACCAAGTCTGATGCTTGTTTTTTGTACTTTTTGTAGACTTGGGAGCATGCAATCACAAAGCCTGGGCCACCACAGAAAGCCACCGACACCTCCTTTGTGTCAGCCTGGCAGAAGGAATAGGTACAAAACCGCAGGGACATCCTGAAACTAATTCTCATTTCCAGGGGTTTCACACAAAACAAGAAACCTGTCAGCTACGCTACTAGACAGATTCACATATTATAAATTTACCCTATTATTAAGCACTATCATCAGGTAACTGAACCTTATTTTCTTTTTCACAGGTGAGATGTGATACTCACTAACAGTGAGTGGATGAAGTCTAAAAAACTAAAAGCTGTGGACATTTTAAGGCTATCTGGCATACTAACACAGAAACTTCCTCAGGTCTTTACTGACCGTCTAACTGGGTGGTTTATAATCTTGGACTTGCTGTTCTTTTAAATAGTGCTTGTATTTTGAGAAACTCTAACAAGTCTGACTAAGAACTGGAAACCAAACTACACTGGGCGCCGTATGCAACAGAATAACAGACACAGATTAAAAAACTTACAATGCCAGTGTCACCTGCCATAAGAAATACACACAACAGGAGCAGAAATATTAAAGAACAACATTTGAAAAATAATAAAAATCAAAAAAAGAGAATATTCTGCCAATTCTTTGCAAACAAAACCTCTTGTTTAGAATAAAAATACAGAATGGAAAGTGCAAGGGGAAAGTAATACCGTTTTTTCTTATTTTAGCATTATGTCCATTTTGACTTCTGGAACACTCCCTCTTTATTTTACTCCCTTTCTGTTTTAAAAAGTGATCCTTGTATATTCCACCTATCAAAAGCCAGTACAGTTTCATTCATTTTTGTTTGACTCTCTTTAATGAGCATGCCTGAAGTTGATGAACATTTTCATTCCTCTAAAACTGTATTTTAGGGAATAATTTAACAGAAAAATTAACTCCCAACTACAGCTAAACCAAAAGAAGCCTCAAAAGAAAATGCACGCACAGAGATTTTATAGACCGAAATTTGCAAAGGCTTAAAAAGCCGAAGCTTTCCAAATTCCAGCCACTTTTACTGCAGTGACTGATTTATGGTCTACAGACATTGCTTTGCTGCTCTGAAAAGGCTCCGTTGCAGTGACCAGCGCGCTGCAGGTACCAGAAGACTCGCAGTTATCGCTGCTGGTAATTATTTGATCTGGTAAACAAGAAGTACAGGATCTGCAAGCTGTTGCTAACTTCAAAGAGAAAAAAGTCTGCTATTGCCACTGTAAACATAAAAAGAGACGCAACTATATCAATACATACTGGGTTTACTTTATGTACAGCGCTGAGGAAGAAAAAGCTGAGTTTGAAGTTCATCAAAACCTGAGCTGCCATATGCAGCATGCAGTTTAATTAGAAAACCCACAGCACTTGGGCTGCTGTGACCATAGCAGGCAATAACAACTATATCAGATTTTTAAAATTGGAAAAAAAAAAAATTCAACTGAGAGGTACATTCCTTTCATCTTCTCACTGACCTTCTACTTCAATTTTCCAAAGCATCTACCCTTTTGCTCACCTTTGCACTGTCCTTTAACACTCTATTAAATATTTATATTACAGGAGAGCCCAAGGCTTAAATCAAAAGCAAAGCTCCATCACAGAAAGCACTGGGAATTCACATAAAAACAGAGCTCTTGCACAGGATAGCCTTTAGTAGAAGAAGTAATGATAATGTTATAATATAGTAAGACAAAAAGTAGTGCTATAATAAGCAAAGTATGTTTAACCCAAAACTCATTATGGCAAAGCTACAGACAGATTGCAGCCCGGCACATCCAGCCGTCTCTGCCAAACCCCAGGTACGCCTTGAGCAGAGCTGCACATAACTTTACCTGGTTTCAGTCTCACAGTTGCAAGTCTAAAAGACACAACCAGACAGATGATTATTCAGCTTAACCGGCAATACATCCAAACATCATTTCTGCCGAAATCCTTTTAGACTACCAAAATACCAGACTGACAGAACACAACACATGTCAATCGGGATACGCAATAACCCCGAGTGAAACACACGCATTTAAACATACACTGCTACTGACTGTTAGCCAAGTAACAAATTGTTATCAGTAAAAGGTATAAGCTTATCTGGAAAATACATTGCTTCAGCAATGAAATGTGAGAGCATCTCGAAAATTAAACTAAGCAGAATAGTGAGTAAAATAAGTATGGAGACGATGACTAAAGTTCACATTACTGCATTCAGAAGAGTTCAAAGGTTTCCGGTGTGCCCTGTAGTCACAATGACTCAAGTCTCTAAAGGCCAAAACAGAATTATCGCTGCCTTACAAATGTGCAAACTTATTTTATTTAATCTTCTTCCTTGTGCATTTTATTAAATCTAAGTTCCTCCCTGTCCGGAGGAATTCATGATCTTCCTCCTCAGTGCTGGTAAAGCTTAATAGGAACAGAAATGGGTTACAAGGACTGTAATTTCAGCGAGATTTGCTCTTAGGTTAGGCACAGACTTCATCTTTCAAAGAAAAAGCAATGCTAGACATTAAGATTCAATTCCTCCTTAAGAAGTTATTGCTCTGCATTTAAGTATTCTCATCTTCTAGATCCCTTTTTTCTGTCCTTCCCATTCACATCTTCTATCTCATTATGCGTATGAAATTCAAATGATCCTAAAATCAACACAGCAAGCTCTCTACTGCTTTCCATCTATTTTCATTTGCACTGTCCCAGTCCAACTTTTCTTAACTTGTCTTTCCCGGATAACTTACCTTCATTTCCCTCACTCAGATTCAGTTCAATAACAAAAAAATAACAGCCTGCAGTCAGTCCAGAAGCCCACCTAAATGCATTTATGCCCCAACGCTACTTGAAAATTAAAGTCTGTCTCTGCTTTAATCCTCATTCTTCCCTTTGTTATTTTCCTACATTTGGAAAAAACAATTTTGAACACATTGAGGGGAGGCAAAAGTTTCTATTTCAAGGTTTTTTTAACATACTTCCAATTCACTAGAATTATCCTGAATATGGTGTATGATAGTATGATGGCCTAATGAGATTTGTTATCTTCAGACAGACATAAGCGAATCCAGCTACACCATAATTCTCATAAATAAGGCCCATCAACATACGACACCTGTGTTGGACTCAGCCAGAAGCTTTGGGGATGGTCAGCAATGACCTGGCTAAGTCAGTGGAAAAGTCCGAGATCTCTCACTGTACTGAAAAAACTGTGGATCCCAAGTTTTTTGCCAAAGAGACGCCGAGTTCTGTTTGTGCGGCTGTTCCCCAATTTGGAAAATTTTTCAAATGAAACAAAAAGAATCAAGATTTCTCCCTGACCAAAACAACAATGTTATTTTAAAAGATTTCATGATGCATTCTATAAGAATCAACTGAATCTCGGTTTAGATAATTTACTCATAGTTTATGGCACAATCTGGGAAGCATCTGCCAAATTCTACATCGGAAACAAACACATTGCACTGACAGATCAAATCTTCAGAAGCAAAATATCCATATATTGTCCTGATACGCCACTTCTCGGTAAGTCGTGTTTGGGAATCACCTATCCTATATCCTGTCTTCCCAAAGCAAGACCTAGAGCTCTCTGCATTCCCTACTGGTTAGGCACGAGTTTCCAATTTGTCTGCACAGGTAGATTTTGTATTTACAGCAAAACTAAGTATTGAGGTGATTATTAAAAGTTGCATTCACTTGTAGTAAATAGCTCATTTTCTAACCAGGTGACACAAAGGCATTGAGACATAAACTATCTGCTTACCAGAATCAGATAGAGATAGCTAAAGCATCTCTAAGGAACCAATAATCCCCCGTCAGAAGCATTTAAAACTGTTTGATTGCAGATAACGCTTCAGAATTATATGAAAGTCCCAGAGTTTCAATCTAAACTTTATTCTCAGATAAAATGGATAAACTTGCCCTCCGTCCCCACAAGTAGAAAAGGAAAAGCTGAACAGAATTGTGCTTATTAAAGGAATAATACCTCAGTTAAGGAGCAGGTGAAGCCTCTTAAGACTGTTTGCCTTGACTGCCCACAGAAGTGCTATCAATCTTCGAAAAACCCCAAAACAGTCTTAAGTATCAGCAGCAGAGTTTTCAGGTATTTATATAGTAAATGCTTTGTTAAACTTCACATCGACAAAAAAAAAAAAACAAACCAATTCTTTTTAAAACCGTTCACTTCAGTATCTGGCAAGTGTTAAAAGCCAATGTTGGGTGGTAAACGATTAGCAGCACTTCTTTCTCTGGAGACGGGCAATCTTATTACTCGCCAACTCTGCAACGTGCGGGAGTTCATGGCACCGAGTACCAAATCCAGCCCCAGCTCCCTCCTAATAGGGAGTATTAATAAGGCATGCAGCAAGGCAAAGGAAAAGTCCCTGAACCCAAACAGTCTTTCTTACTGCAACTGAGTTCCCCCAATATAAAGGACAGTCCGCGCACATAAGGATCTATATTGTTAGTAAATAACTTCATGATAAACGAAAGGACACCCACCGGTTGTCAGCAGGAGCAGCATGGGGTTAGAGCAACAGCTGGATTTGGAGTTTTGGCTCTTCGATACACTCCTAGCAGTTAGAACCCGACATTTAATTGTCTGGAATAAAGCCCAAGTGACTATTTCTTCTTATGCTAAGGTCTGACATTTGAATGTATTTATTTCATTTCAAGGTTATATTCTGTTTATATCTTTTTTATTAGTTCTGCAGCACAACATTGTAATTAGACACTTTTATGATCACACTGATTCTTGTGGTTATTTTTATGACAGCCATCGGTGGGTACCTGTTTTTCCTCCCCCTTCTATGTACATCTTCTTAATTCAAGGCTACTTTTTAAAAAGTCAAATAAGAACAGAACAGAACAGTGCTGTTTTCAAAGCGGCCACTCCCAGGGAGCTTCGAAAAATGCAATCTTCTTTCTCCCTACAAACCAATTTACAATAGTTATTTCAGCAGTAACCACCCTGTGAAACAGTACCTCTGCTGGGAGAAGTCAACATTTCTAAAGTGGCTTCACACAACTACAGAGGAGGACAGCAGCAGCATTATGGCCCTGAATGAAGCTACTGGGTATCAGCCAGAATATACCAGGCAATCTCCTTCGCAGTGCCTGTTGAAAGAATTACTATTACCTTCTTCTACATAAAATGTACTGAATTCCAAGGAAATGTCTTGGGTTTGGAGCAAGGCTCGGGCTTTTGGAATATCCTTATTTTAGGCTTAGAGAAACGGAACCAGAGAAAGTTTCCAGGATAGCAGAGGCACCACGTGTATCACCTTCTGCCCAAATGACATTATGCAGCGGCAGACTCACACCACACCAGCTGTGCCAGCTTCCTAACGCTTGACAGGACAGGACAAGGGGGAACGGGCACAAACTTGGCCATGGGAAGTTCTGCCTCAAGATGAGAAGGAACTTTTTCCCCCGAGGGTGGCAGAGCCAGGCCCAGGCTGCCCAGAGAGGTGGGGGAGTCTCCGTCTCTGGAGACATTCCCAACCCGCCTGGAGGCGTTCCTGTGCCCCCTGCTCTGGGTGACCCTGCTCTGGCCGGGGGTGGGACAGGGGGATCTCCAGAGGGCCCTTCCAACCCTGACCACTCTGGGATTTGTGTCACAGAGAAGTCATTCAGAATTGCACTTTGAGACCCCATAGACATGGACTTGTACCATCCTCTTCCAGCTACCACTGAACTACTCAGCTCTACCCAAACCACACACTTCCAATGGCTCTTTTTCTCCTCTCACACCCCCACACAAAGTACCAAATAGCAAAGCAAAAACACTTTCTCTAAATCATGTCAACGTCCCCCGTTCACAGCTTCACCTTCCCAACGTGTCCCCTTCTACCTACTCAGGTCAGGGGGATGCTAAAAAAATTACTTCGCTATTAATAGGGGCACTGGAAGTTCACTTCAAAATTTATGGCTCCTGTTTTAAAGCATTAGAAAAGATGTTCCCTCCTTCATCAACAAATGGGTTTGATGGAAAGTCTCCAAGAATATTTTCACTGTACTGCTGATAAACTAAAGAGCTCAAAATGCTAAGCTACAAGTGAAAATAGTGATACAGCCTGAAGAGGTTTTCACACAAAAAGTACAGGAATGAGACAAGCTAGGCACCTCGTGAAATTATGAAACTTTAAAGAATTAAATAATGAATAAGAATTAACTATTTTTTTTCCCCCAGAGGCGTTAATGTTCCTTCAACTTGGCTTGAATTTAAAAAAGAGCTGAAAAACAAACAAGACTTTTTACTTGTATCTAGTGCAGGTATTGAGACAGGACAGGCAAGAAAACTGATACTTGGGGGTATTTTTTAGACACTCCCTCACCCACAGAGAATAGCAAACAGTTCTGCTTTAAGTTACATATACATATAAGAAATCAGATTCATCTAGAAGACATAAATGATGCTGTTCTTAAGAAATATTTCCAGCAAAAACGCAGCTTCAAGAACAATACTGCCCAATCTTTTTGTCACAGACGGAGTCACGGATTTTAAGGAGACAGTGGTAAGGAGAAAGGTTTCTTTTGAATTACCCAATGATTGGGAACATTTGGGAATATTGTCGCTATTTACAAATAAATCATAATTTTAGTCATGAAAATACTTTTAAACTGTATCGGTAAAGGGATGGTCCATATTTAATTGAAACTCTTTTCTGTTAACTGTTCTCACAACACCATTGCTTTGAGGGCTGTGAGTAAAAGGAGCTAATACTTTCTAATAGCATATAAAGATTATGCCACTGAGATTGACAGAATCATTGGCTTTATGTCACAGAATACAAATGCCTCCTTTCTTCTGTGTGATGGTGGCTGCCACAGAAATCCCCTGAACTCTTGGAAAAAAACTACAGGGAAATTATACTTCTACTAAAGCAATAAACATGATCTTGATTTTTGTTATTATTACTATTAAAACAAGTTTGAATCTAACAACATTATTCTACTCAATCTCAACAAAGTGATTTAGAGTACTTAATTGTCTGCAATTCTCCACAGCAGGGACTGTAATATCGGGTACGGGTTCCCCTCAGGGGAAATGCACAACAAAGCCTGCGTGGATGGACACAACGATTGCGTGCAAGCGTGAAACGACAGAAATGAATGGCAAGATAGTGATGAGAAACTTGATTACAAAAAAAAAAATAACCAACCCACAACCGTTCCCCTTGTGGGCATGACTCCTCCCAGATTATGGAGAACACCGAAACACAAGCACCATTCCAATGGCAGGAAACAAGCGAATATCCTGAAATCATCTATAGCTTGTCTGTCAGTAGGACCAAGAAGGGTTGGGTCAAACCCTTTGACCAACCATATTTAGCCCTTTGAAAACTTGGGTCTTAAGTCTGGATAACAAAACCTCTTATTTAATGATTATTTACATCACCTATTGCATGAAGGATCATCTCCTTTTTGCTGCCGATCACTCTCTTATACACGTTTCGTGCCCCTCAGAACTGTAGCGGCAAACATTCAAACAGACAAGGTTGCAAGACTCACAGCAGGTTCTTTCACTGAACAAACTGGCCCTTCTTATTTCAACAGAAAGGAAAAGACCCTCACGTCAGACAGAGGTTCAGAACATACAGTTCTCAGGTATTCTTTGTAGAAAGCATGAAGTAGGATAAAGGGAAAAAAAGGTTCTATTAGCTCTGTTGATCCACATTTTGATGAAAGCTTAAAATGTAAATGAAAAGAGAGAGAATAGGGATGAAGCATCTTTAAACTTGCAACAAATCATTTTATATTGATAGAGTCCTGGGCTTAAATCCAGGCATAGCTATTGCCTTAATGCAGACTGATTTCAGGAGACTTAAAAATAGCCAAGACACTATGGTGATTGGCAGGCATTGTAGAGACAGCTGCCAAAGTCAAATTGATTTTTTTTTTTTCCCTTTTGAAGGACTCCAGATAATTTAAGCAAGGCTACAAATTAAAGCACGCACATATGACTTCTTGATGATTTAAAAAACACAGTCCCCAGGAGGGGAGCTATTCCTCCACCCTCACCTTTGAGAAGCACAGGGAAATCATGTGCAGACTGACCCCGCGACGCTGGAAAGGGTCCAAAAGAGCGATTTGCTGTAATCTTGCTCTGTATATGATCGTGCCCAATTCAGCTGCTCTGCTCAGAGCTCTGAAAAGCATGAACTCCAGGGCTTCAACAAATGGCAGTTCCTAGTATTACGCGCTATTAACAGATGGGACCATCTCAGGATTTCACCAGGCAGAAAACTCAATTACGCTCCAGATCTGCTTCAGGTAGGGCTGCAACAAGAGGTCACGCAGGCTACACAAACAGGTACAGGTCACTGGCAGTATTCGCAGGAACAACTCCAAATGGTGCTAAGCTAGAGAAGGTCCAGAGGGAAGCAGAAGGCACAAGTTTGGGTATGGGGGGGTGTTTTTCTTTCCTTGTGTTAAAACCTTCAGTTTGTACCAAAAGGTCAGGCAGGCAAAGGCAGAGAGGAGTTGTGAGAGGTGGGGGTGGTGTTTTGAAGCATTTTCTAATCCACTGAGAACGCTGCCGTCTTACAGCATCCACACATCTGTCTAAGGCTCTTGAGATATTGCTTCCAACAGCAATATAAATTAATTCAAACATGCATTACAGGTCTGATTAATTTCCAGCTAGTGACATTTTAGAAATAAAATACATGTCAAGTAGTCTCTCTGTCATGTGGCATACAATACATCTCAAAGAGCTTGTACTTCCCACATGCAGAAGGTTTGCTGATTATAGTAAAGCTCAAACCTCTGATCGTTGATGGCTGTTAACATTCCAGAGAAGTTTTAAATAAATAATATTGGAGATTATTCGTTGCTTCAACAGCAAAGGTAACAAAAATGAACACCAATCCATTCAGTTTACAGTTTATACGGTCGGAGTAGACAGAGTCCTACTTAGCACAGAGCTTTTACATATAACATTTGTGATGCTCCTGGCCTTCAGTTTCATAGTGCAGAGATGCGACAACCCTCAAGTACATCCACATGAAACAGAACAGTCTTACAATCGCCCTTCTGCACATAGAAAGCACACAAACACAAGTGGATTTCACAAAGGCGAATGCTAGCCCTGTGAAGATCATCTCCTTAGTTTCCCTTTACGATCGAAGTGCTCATCGCAGGTAACAGCATTCCCCACTGCCTATTAAAGGAGCCTGGGAAGGTCAGTCTCCAGTGACAAACATTAGCCATTAATGAGTTATGACAGAAAGGACTGTATACGTGAGAAAGGACTGGGGTATTGCCATCATGTCACTGCATCACCCTCTTGCCACAGTCAAATTCCTCTCTTTAAAGATAGCTGAGATGTCCCTCACCTGAGATATTCACTTGCTGAGTCCAGTAATCAAGGGCGAATTCATTCACCTGACGAATTCGATAATTTCAACATTAGTATTTGTATACACATGTACATTAGTACGTTCCCTAAAGAACAAAATGCCCAACACAATAAAAATTCCAAAAAGAAAAGCTCGCTAGGCTGACTAAAGACGTAAATCCAGATTTCCAGATACAAAAAAATATTAGGTTTGGTTTTCAAAAAGGCATTACAATTTGTGATATATTCCTCTTGTAATGAACAGATAATCACAACTGTGTGCTTAACGCTGACAACTTAAATATAGATACCAGCTCTGAAAACATTATTGAAATAAACACACATAAACATGACTTTGTTCAAACTGTAACTTTCTACAGGCAAGGACGAAGCGACAAAGATTTGATATGGTGAGGCCTGATTCCTCACCCCACAAATCTTTATTTTAAGTAGTTAGAAGCCCTTTGATTTCGTCGGGGGTTTTGGTTCAAACCTCAGGTGCTCATCCTCATGGGCCTGGGCTTCCCTCTAAAGCCACTCTGGCAAAACCCAGCATCCGTCACGCTATCAATTTCAGTACTCCTTTTTTATTGCAAATCTTTATACAGGGGGAGAGGGGGCACTGGTTCCCCATAATAAATTTGCCTACATAAATACATCCTTGGTACAACCACTGAATAGGATCCCTATTTAAAGATCACCTTTACTCAGTCCTCTAAGACCATTAAAGCGTGAGTATCCATTACATGTTCTGCCCAGCCTATTAGGAAGGTCAAATGTTGCAAGGCAGCTACCTTTCAGCTCCAAATGTAATTACACTTCCTGAAAATCATACTGCTTGCATTCTTTTTGAAATCCATAATGAGATTTTCATACAGAAGCAGCACTATAGAAATGATAAACCCTTTCTATCATACCAAGGCTGGAAAGTAAGATCTCTGTTTAGCTCAAACACGTGGCAAGAATGACAAAGGCACAGCAAAGTTCATTCTGAACATTAGAGCCAGAGCTAGTACGGCTCATCAGGAACTGTTCCATGTTGCTTTAGAAAAATGATTATAATTAAGATCAAGTTTAACATATCTTTCATTAGTTTACATACGGCACAACAGCTTCCAAACAGTCTAACATACAAACTTAGGGGAAGATTTATCTTGGTTTATTCCCATAACTGTCATTTTCACAGACTAAAATTTGCTCTGTAAATGAAAGATGTTGACCTACAGCTCTTGCACACAGAGATAAGAGGGTCACTACTATTGTCAGATGAAGTTCTTTCCCTCAAGAATAGCCAAAAGCCTAAATTGTTGGTCCTATACAATGAACAATCTTACGTGGAACTGAAATCTGAAGGCTCCAGAAAGAATATCTGTTAGAGAGGGGAGACTGTCATGGTTCACGTGCACAATAGGAAACACCTATTTCAAATGCAGTTAACAAAATACAAATGATCTAGGAGTTCCTATATGAGGAAGAAGGGGGAAAAAATAATAAAAAAATATTCTTGATTTTCACCCTTTTTCCAAAAGTATCGTACATAAACATCACACTCCCTTGTCCTAGTAGGTAAGGCAGCCAGACAACTTCTTGCAACAGAGCCAACAGACGTACGTTATTCAAACTATCCCATCCATCCCTGTGCTGACAACTCACAGTTTAGAATAACTTGTAAGGTGCCTGGAGATGTCCAGCAGTTTGGAAGCCAGCTTAATTAATTAACCATGGGCCTAACTGAAAGATTGCTGAAGTCAACAGGAAAACTCCAGCTACTGTAATGGGCTTTGTATCAGTCCCTGTGTACAGTTCTGTTTCTCAGTTGAGGGATGAGCTTCACTGATTTCAAGTATCTTCACATCTCTTAATTCGTTAGTTAAAGCTCAGAGTTTGTAGTTGCCAGATAAAAAGGGTTATTTGTATACATGGTCATCTTGCGGTATCAGACGGAGACCCATGCAGAAGTCAGGCTCTCAATGTGGCAGAAGCTGCATGCCCCAACATCCAAGAAACAGCTGGTTTTAATCCTAAAAGTGTTTTTGTATTTCCATTGACTTTCTCTCTTAAGCACATTTATGTGTTTGCAGACTTCTTTCACTACTAAAGCCAAGAATCCTTGTACTGGATCAGCTCAGTAGTCCCAATTTAAGTAAGTGGGAATTCTAAAGCCAGTGAAACATCCCTCAATACTCCCAATAGCTTGAGACTGCTATTTGGGTATTTTAAAAGCTCCAAATAGAGACATGACTACCAATTACACTCAGAATGGAACGACTTAGAGAAACTTATCTATAAAAATTAGCATTTAAAAACTGTTATTAAGCTAGCAATAACCCCAACGAGGTAAAGCACGTCCCTCTGCAATAAAAACTTCCCCACGTGAAAACAAACAGCGAAGCAGCTCATGAACACACACTGGCATCATTTTGGCAATAATGCATTAGGAAAAACAGAAGGGATAAAGCAAGTTAAGTGACCCAATGCCAGCATAATAATTCAGAGAGACAGAAAAACACGTGCATTCATACACGTCTCTCCAAGAAAACTTTCACCATCTAAGACTGGGATTTACCGAAATCAGCACTTCATGTAGGAGCTAAGGGAGGAAAAAATTTTGATGAAATTTATTTATAATGGTTTTAGCATTAACTTTATGTACTAAATAGAATAACTTGTTACTTTCAAAACACGGATTAAAGATAACTAATTGACAAAGAACTTCTATTTAATGAAACCTAACCCCATCATTTGGGTGACAACCTCCCTGTTTAGTCACCTGAACTACAATCTTTATCGGCCAGCGAATGTTGAATGTCAACCAGTTTCAAGCAATTCCAAAACGCTCCATGCAGTAGAGTTTAACAGCGTCTTTCCAAACTCAGGTGGAACTTGAGTGCTGCCCATTTAATCTTTCTTGCCAGCCAGGTCATACTCTATTAGAATTTCCTCCACTGAAAAGTTACGAGCAATGTACCAATGTGCCATCCACACACCTGGGTAAAGGACAAAAGCATATTTTGGGGCTTATCGCTGCTTATGACCTTTCAGGATTCAGGTTTTTGACAGAAGAATGGACTAGCACTTAATAATTGAAACACCATTAGATCTGTTACCAGATTTGAGAATTATCTATCAGAGGGACAGGTTTGGTTTTTTAAATAAACCAAAAGCTCTGTTTCACAAAGATTGAAATCTCTCATACTTGTCAAATGTGAAATGTGGGCAAGTGTTGTCATCCAAAAAAAAAAAAAAAGCATTTTAAATTGCTAAAATGTTTCATTTAGAAATTTCAAAATGAAAAAAAAAACCCCAAACCTTTATCTTTGGAAGCATCTGTTGCAGGAAAAATTTAAATACAATGATTTAAAAAAGCCCTTTAAACACAGAAAAAAAAAATCCAGATCAGTTTGATTCATGCTGTCAAACTGCAATTAAACTACTGTGTTTTTTCAGCTAGCATTCCCTTTCTTCTGACCTCTAAGAAATCCAAAACTTTTCTTTATCTAGCAAACAAATATTCAGCCATTATTTGCTGTTCTGCTTTGCTCTGCCAGAGAACATGAGGCATTTTGTGTCTCATATATTCATTCCCATGTATTGAATTGTAGTATACTGCAATATTATTATTCAACAAATCTGTAGAGAAAGGCTTGCCCGGGATCATCCCGGAATTATGTCACAGTGTTAAAAATTATACCCCAGTTGCCCAGCCTTGTGCTGACACCCTGACAATCGTAATACATTTCTCCTGTCGGACTCGCACGTCTCCCTCTGGGTAGGGTGAGAAAAACAAACAAAATGATCCTCAAGTATTACACTGGAGTAGGGGAAGAAAGGAATTTAAAAGCTTTATATTTGCGTGGTAACTATACAAATTACAGTCCCCGAAATGCTTATACTGATTATACTTTACCAGATGCAAGGAAATATAATGGAAGGATTAAAAGGATGAATTTTTCTGCTCAAGAATAAGTTAAGAGTGCAGTTTTCGTTTGTGGCTTATTTTAGGTCTTGAGAAAGTGACATTTTAATATGAGAAAGGTCAGTCTCGTCAACTTAAAAATAATTAGATAGTGTTGTACTATACGAATTGCATGTTACTTCACAGAATCCTTCCACTTGAAGGTCTCTAGAAAAGCATGTATATACATATATACACACACAGGTAGGGTTTTTTCTCCCTTCCTTCAGCTATGCATCATTTTTGAAAGTTTAAGAACATTAGAGGCTTTTCTCCCTGTATATACCAGGAAAAATCCTTCCCAGATAAAATGGCCTTGGCTGTCTAATTAATGCCTTACAACTACTTGATAGACAATATGCCTAAGACTGACAGACAGGAGACAAAGTTCAAGGCATACCAGTGGGACGAGAGTCCATTATCTTTTTTTTTTCTTAACATCCTAATTGCTCTTAAAATGTAGGATTCAATACCATAGCCCACCTCAGAACTATTCGAAAGCTCACTAATGCAGTTTGTAGCAATGCTACAGTGAAAAACAGTGGAGCCATTTAAGAAGACAAAAAAGTCTTCATAACAAACCTGCACTTTGGTTGACACCTGGCAAAACCTCTCACCTCTACCAAGGTTGCACAGGATCCAACGCACGAGACAACTTTGTGTTTACGCGTCTGTAGCAGGTTCTAACCAGAGTCTGCCCCTCTCCACAGGCGTGTTTTCCTTTAGTCTTGCTCAGCGTCGTGATTATTAGAACATGACTGAGCACCGAGCTTCTCACATAGAGATCTGAGGGCCTCATGAAGAGAGTCAACAACACTAGTGTGGATGTGGCACTTAGGGACATGGCTCAGTGGTGGACTTGCCAGTGTTGGGTTGGACCCGATGATCTTAAATGTCTTTCCCAACCTAAATGATTCAATGATTATCATTATTTCATCTCCAGGACTGCTGTTCTGGGTGCTGTCACACAGCAGGACAACAGTCGAACCAGGAATAGAACGGAGGTGTCTTAAATCCTAATCATATCGCTATTAATACCATTTGAATAGTAAGGTACAGAACAGTCAGCACTATGCATCCAAATATGTCAAGCCCACATAAAAATACTAAAATATATCACCATAACTGGGAAAAAAAGAGAAATTACTCCTTCAGAAAAGCTTTCAGAATGTTTCTTATTTTTAGGCTGTTGCAGCATACAGTCCTTTCTTCTCTATCCGGAAATGCTGAAAACAGGGAGAAAAAGTAAAAGACTAGCAAGGTCATACAGTGCCTGGAGCTGCAAATTGGAAGCAGGGTGAATTAAAAAAAATTATCTTTTTTCTTGTGGAAGACATGATGAAAATATTACGGTTGGCAAATACCATTGGGTTTAATTTCTAGAATATTGGGATAGCCATGTATCTCAAGTTTCAAGCAATGCATGTGTCTTCCCACCTAACCCCTCCCAGGGATGAGAGAAGCACGTAAGTGCATTGGAGTCCAGGGCTGACACTCAGCCTTTACTGAGCTTATCTTGCTAATTCAAAAAAAACCCACATGATGAGAATTTGACTGGTTAAGGACAAAGTAATGAGGAAATAAGAACAAGCAGGGAAGAGAACTGATCCAATTCTGTCATTGTATTTTTGGAAATGAATTCATCTGTATCAACAGAGTTACATCCCTGTAAACCAGGCAAGTGGAAAATCAGTCACTACCAGATTTGGGCCATCTCAAGGCTGCCCAGTTAGCATCTCACCGTTTTGTGTTTGCATGTGAAAAACACAGACATCAGTCCAAGGACAGACTGTTCTTACATGGAGGTGTAGTGCCAAGCACAAGAGAATTTTCTTTCCTAACTAGAACTTCAAAGGCATCTAAAGCAGTCATGCAAGTAAGAGAACAACAATTGTAATGCACCACGATGCTCACTATAAATTTTTTTCTAGATTTCTTTGTATTATGTTCTACTGTCAGAACCCCATTACTTTTTATTTAAAAAAAAAATTAAAATAATACATTGCTGTAGTAAATGCTTTGCCTTGAAAAATCCAGGTTTTAGACAGGGTGGCAGTATGGGGAAGCTTTTCACTACATGGAAATAAAACTGAGATCTGAAAATACACCATGGATTTTCATAAAGATATTCCTCAAATATGCAACACGTGCAAGCAGGAAAATGTAGTGGAACTGAGATAATACTTTGCAGCCAAGAGGAACACAGACCAAAAGTTGAGATTTCCAAACATACTCACTGATTTGCAAATGCATCTGTCTTGTTTTTAATTAAAGTTGTGAAAATTTCCTATTAATGCTCAGCTAACATTTCCTCTCCTCTCCCCCTTTATTTTGTAGGCTAAAAACATTCTTATTCAAGAACTTGCTTTAAGGGGTACTTTGCTGTCCTTGATTCCTCAAAAACCAAACAAGAAACACACCCACACCCCCGCAAAGCCCAGCATATTAATGTAGCATTTTACATTCCCCATTAATGTCACCCGCTCCCCTGAGGAGTCCTCCTTCACATATTGTTTCATCATAGAAGACGTTTCCAATGTGACCTTTTCACACCGCTGTATTGCAGTAAGAAGGTACTACAGGAAGATGGAAGTAGTGGTCAAATATGATTTTCATTTACAGTCACGTCAAAACGGATTTTCATCCTAATTAGGACAAAATGTTGAAACTTGAAAAAATGCAGGGCAAAAAACTGATGTATTTAAAATCACATCCTAAAATCCTGTGGAAACATATCAGTTTCTTTATACTGATAAATCCTATTCTATTAAAATATGGTACAGTATATCATATTATATTTTAAATATAAGAGTTTGCGTTGAAAAAACACCACTAACGTATTCTGAAGTTCTTCAGCATCAAAAATTTTTGCCCTGTAAAACTGTTCCATGAAAACAGAAACACAAAATACTGACCAGAATAAGAGTAGCCAGGACATTTTTAACTGTTTTGTTATATTAAACTAGTCGTTTTCCATTTTATCTGCTTTTCAGAGATGTTCAGCTAACAGTAGCTGTCCTTATGCCCCTTAGCAACCCCTGGGTACGATGTTCTTCCCCAACTTTCCCCTGCTCAGTGTGGTGTTTTATGTTATGCTGTGACCTCAATCACATCCCCTATGAGACTTTTTTTCTTCTTTACACATTAAAGTTTTTCTACCAGAACTGTTTTAAAAGACCCTTCCTGCTTAATGCTGTCCCTCATTCCACTTATTTTTAGGTGAACGGAAGAGTTTCTGACAATGTTTTTGGGTGCTGAATATAAAATCCAGAAGCGATTCATGTAAACACCTCCTGTCCAAGAGCTTTCATCCTGCTGCTCCGTTATGAACATCGGTGGCAAATCTCCCTGGCATCTCAGTGGTCTACAATCATCCCTTAAAACATCTATACTCATTTGCAGTGGAAAATTTATTTCAATCACCCATCTAATTGCATAATGATTATCAACTCTGGCACATATAAACTTCCATCCCTTCTCCAGACTAGTGGAGAGGAGAGAAGGGAAAAGGCAGCCTTTACTGAATCTTAGGTTAGCATTTAATACTCTCTTTAATGCTAGACTATCAACGATGGAGGCCTATTTAATTCCTTTTAAACTGTTGGTTAACAAGTATAATCCTCGTAAACAAACAAACCCTTGTGTGAACAGGCTCTTTTGCTACTTAAGAATAAGGCTAAACAAGCAATGAGAAACATCTGAAGTATTAATCAAAGCATGTCTTCTGTGCTGCTTCTGAGCTGGCGGCTAACAGCAGCTTCAGTGCACCTCCCAAACGGCCTCTATTCTTGAATGCTTTATTAAAACACAGTATTTTATTTAAAACTGGGGGGATTGAGCTTTATTGTGCATGTCTACCACTCTTCACATAGGAATTCTCAACTTTCGTCCGAGTTGTGCAGAGCTCCCCTTATTCTGCCTGATTTTTAACTCAGATTAAAAGTACCAGAAATTAACCTACTGAGGTTTAACTGTTACTTCACGGCACATCATCAATAAGCTGAGTCTCCGCTATCTCAACCCTGGGATTTTGGTAGTCTGATCTCACGGACTTAGTTATGTGCTTGCTATGCTTTACAAGTCTTAACGCTGGCTGCACGTTGTATTTTTGTCATACGAACAGCAGCAGCTGTTATTCTTGTCATGCACCATAGCATTTTCTATAGAACAAACAGAAAATAAACTATTCAACCCCATTTGCATACAAACCCTCATAGCTATCCCCAGCCAAGACACACCCCCCAATCACCCTGATCCAAATTCCCCATTTATTAACAAAAAACAGTTCTAGAATAAACTTCATGAAACCTGACTCATTTCTGACATACCTTTTTCTGGGTTTGGTCAGTGTTATCATTAGGTTAAAATTGGTTATAATAGAGTGAAATCACATTAATTGACTGTTAAGAGACCAAGACAGTAGCATTAAACTTGTTTATATGGTCAAGATCAGTACAATATCCAAAGTACCCACCATAAAATCACAGATATTAAAGGTTTAAATTTTCTGTAGAAACGTATGCACAATTCTTACAGTGACTAAACATACTCCTCTCCAGGTATAAGGCTGCCCTAATGCTCGTAACACATGCAGTGTTTTGGTGTTATTCAAGTGCTAAATTTGGAGGAAAAAGATAGCTGTTCAGGCTCTAAGACAACATGGATGAGATGAAACATCTTATTAAACTTTTCAATAAAGAGTAATACATTTTCATAACACAGAAGCGAGCTGTGAAACATGCTGTCACGAAACTCTTCTGAGGGCAAGGATTTAAGGTTAGAAATGAAACAATTAGCAATGACAATAATTCGGGGAAAATATTGGACAATCATGTACAAAATGGCACTTATGGGCAATTTTTCATTAGATTAATATCTCAGCTGAGAACAGACCTCCAGGGCAAGTCCTCCTCAAAGGGGTCTAAAATCAAAGTCAGGTATATATTAATACTTGGCTGGAGCCCTTCTGGGAACATACACTTGTCTTTTTACAGTAGTCAAACCACTAGACTCTTGAAGGAACCCTTGAAGAAATCTGGTCCTACCTGCCCAACTTCTCATAATTTCAGGAAAAACTAAGTGGAAAGGTCACCACACGTCCACGCTCACCTTTGCAAAGTGACGACAATGCTGAATTCATTTGGGCCGGGAACAACGGCAGAAGTGAGCATGCTCTGGTTTGAAACAAAGTCTGTGGCACACATGCAGAGTTCTGAACTCTGCGAGACCGCGAGTGTCTTCTGTGACCTTCTGTGTCATCCCTTTATTCAGAATCTAGTTTAGGTTCAAAGCCAAATTGAGATTTGACCAGAGACTGTGGGTTCTCCTCCTCTAGTGTTATTTAATTGGATCATGACCTGAAACAGCAGTAATGCCTCATCTGGACTTGCACACCGACTGATCCATACAGATTGTATGACACTCAGCAGAGGTACACCTACCTTTATAGGCATATAAAGAGCTAACAAATATCGTTCCAGTAAAACTGTACTAAAAAATTATATGGCACAGTTCTTAGGTTTTGTACAATCACTAAAACCTGTGGACTTACACCATAAACAGCTTCCCTTCAAAGACAGTTTTAACACACCCTATCCCATTCTCCTTAAAATTAAACAGCATCTGTGGTGGGGTTCATACCTTGTGGTCCAGCCACAATGCAGTGGTAGGAATATATTTAAAGTAAAACACCAAAATCAGAACTGGTCCAGATTATCTCGGTTTACTTCCCATTTTGCTGCAGCAGGCCGTTAGGGTGCTAAGTCAACACACACACTTTACAATGATGGGAGCCTTCTGCAAGGCTCGGGAGGTGGAAATGTAAACTTAGCCCTTCAATCCAGCCATTACTCTTTTTTATGCTTCTGAACCACAAACTATGCTAATATAGCCTCTCATTCTGCCTCTGCTCGAGTCAGAGATGCTCAGCAGACTCCTGATTTCTTTGGCCTTTCATTAAGATAAAGTCTGGATGGGTGTGAGAGCTAAAGGAAAAGGATTACAGGGGTTTATTCAGCGCTGTCAGAGAAAGAAAATCCCTCTCACTGCCAGATGCATTAAACTACTGATCTCACAATTGCATAAAATTATCACCGGCCTTAAATCTTTGCTAATTCGACGCAGAGCAAGGAAAGATGACTGAACCCAGAACCCTCTTCAAATGTCATTCAAAAGACCTAATTAGAAAAGTGGTCCTGTTCTCCCTCACATTCTATTATTATAAGTATTATTTAAAATGTATTATTCTTATTCATTACGGAGAATGAGAATAATGAGGGAACACTTAGCATATAGTTGAGGAATGCTGTTTAGACGTACCTGGCCATGGTTTTCTTTCCTTACAGAAACATTAAACTCATGTTACGTAGGTCCTTGCTTAGCATTATTAATGGAAACAGCACAAAAGCATGTTCTGAAATGAATGCTAGCTGCTAAATATATAATTTCAACCAACTGAAGACCAAAATATTTTTCTTCTTTGTATTCCTCCCCTAAACTTTCAGGAAATAAGTACTTCCACCAATGAAAAATTCCCAAGAATTCCACAGTTGGCTGTGGAATCCATTATAATGTCATCAGACTAAGATAAAACTTCTCAGAAACACACAAATGCATATAGCATCTGAACTGTGCTAAGAATGTAACTGTATTTTAAATCTAATGGCATTACTAGAACTTCCATGGTATTTTTCACGTATAGGTCTCAAAATCTTTTCACAGAAAGATAATCCATATTATTTACCTAATTTTATAAAGAAACAACCAAGGCTCAGAAGGGTGAAACAGTTTACCCGCAAGACGTCCCGAACGGTGCCAGAACAAGAGACAGACGCTGCTCCGTGTCCTGTTCCTTGCAGCCACTGCCATCAGACATGGGGCAGAAGGGAACAACAAACCAACCCATACTTTTTAGACAGAAGGATACGAACTCAAATACTTTGGAGCTCAGAGTAATGCTGAATTAATGGTGATTAGAACAGGCCTTTCCATTAGGAGATTTTTCTCTAACGATTGTTTCTGCAGAGGCCTATTGTAGGCCTTTCCATTTCTCTTTAATGCACTTGGCACACATTCCTGTTAAGACAGAGTACCTGGCAAGACAGATCACCAGTCTGATCTAATATGGCAATTTCTATGTTCTTAAGGGGAAAAAATAAAAAAGTAGTGCAATAACACACTCCAGGGAAAAATCTAGAAAAACCTAAAAATTAAAATAAAAACATAAAAATTGCAATAAATTCATTTTCCCCTCCCGTGTTGCAATATGATTTTATGTGCAACATTAAAACTACAACATGAGTTATCCGTTCAAGCCACACTTGGAAGTGACTATGACTGGAGGCAGGCAACTGAAATACACCAATCCTGGTGGATGAACCGAGTTTATATCCATTCTAATTACATTCATAATACACTCATTTGAGCTACCGTAGGTATTATTTAGATGTATGCTATACATTCTGTCTAAAATAAATTGAAATAAAAATATAATGCATAGCTGAAAAATATACTCTGTACAAAGTACTGTATCTCACTGACAAGTACTTTAAAAAAAAGGCTAAAAGTAATAAAAATTACTGCTAGAAAAATCGAAGTGTTCCATTCCTAGATTTTATGGGGGCAATAAAAAATGAAAAAGCAGCTCTAGTTAAGCTAGACTGATGAAGTGATATACTGCCAGAAAGGCATTCAAGGTTGTGTTGAAACAGATTTAAAATTGATATATATCAAATACAATAATTCTGGTGCATATTAAATAGAGTCTAGATAGAATGCTAGTTCAGACTTTCACCAGATGATTGTAAATTAAATAAAAAAAAGTCTGAGCCGGACAAAATTTGCCATGAGAAAGAGCTTGGATGAAGCTGTTAATAGCAGTTTTAACCCTCTAAACATGTTGCATTTGAGCAATATGGAAAACTTTGTTTAGTTTATTCGCAGGCGTTTCAGGAACAACCTACAACTTCTGCCATTTAAACTCTTTAATTTCTTTAATTGTTTCTAAATGATGTGCAGAAGCACGCAGAACAGTTTCGCCTCGTGTCAGACCAACTGGTGAAAGGCTGTCGTGTGTCAGGAGTTCCCCCAGGGCTGCCTTCCACAGGGCAGCGCTGAGCCCAGATGCCTCTCGGTGGCAAACACTAAACAGAGGAGTTTATCCCCTTTCTCCACATCACTGACTCAGCGGTAGGGAGAGCAGCAGGCCAGCAAAGGTCAGCACTGGGAGTGAGAATTAGGAGTGTTAAATCTCATATTTATCCAAGAGCCAGTGGAAGCAGAGAGCTAATAAGTACTTTGTGCTCATACAACACAAGTGAAAAACAATGCTGGATCATTAACATTCTGGCCACATTCTGCATCGGTTCAGGTTATGACACCTCATTTATTCTCTTAAGCAAGGTGCTTTAACAGAAGTTCACTGAGAAGAATGAAGTGATCTTTTCAACGCTACCCAATATTCATCTTCCTCCTTCTGGAATTAGATAAACTAAAGAACAGACTTCTCCAAAACCCCTCCCAATGTGGCTGTCCGAAATCATCATGAAAAAGGTTTGAATTTCAGAGTGTTCCAACCCACGCATTTGCTTTGCAGTTACTCATTCTGAAATTTCACCTCAGCAAAGGACCAGCACAACAGTCACACGCTACTCTGCTCACAGAGGAACTAGATTTTGACAAAACAAATAGTGTCTGAGAGCAAACAGGCTTTGTACTCTTCCTTGACAAAAAGGGGTGATTTCAGTTTCATCACATTTTCACCAGGCTTTAGCTAGTTACTCTGGTCAGGACTATGAAGAGCTGTCATCACTTGACTAACAGAGGCCCCCAGAGTAAACACAGCAATACTGAGAGCATCTCACTTCCTCGTACAGGAGTCTTGCTTGTGGGTGTATATATGTATGAAGCTTCTATACCAGCTTTGTTCCTACACGTAGTACCTTGCCAACATAGTGATTCTAATACATGAATAACACAGAGAAGTCAAGAATACAACACCAAAACCTCAGCGACTGAAGAAGAATGCTTTCCCAGAGTTACATCTGGTGATGCCCATGCTGGTGGGATTATCTAGATACACATCAGCACGATGGAACGGATGAATTGTTAACAGCAAGCTTTCCACTTGTACCCCAACCCAGTAAGATGAGGTACCCTGGAAAAACACAGTATTCAAAAGGCACTAGAGACAACAGCATTCCATGCCTACAAAATTGCTCAATCCATCCATATGAAGGAACGCAACAGATTTGTTGACAGCAGAAACTGAAAAACACTGTCAAAGATAAAGCAGGCAAATATCTGACAGTCTGAGCATCCTATACCAATTATCCGGGAGAAATTGTAACTACATTGTCGGCTTCTTACAGGGCACTTGTATACGCCGACAAAGACAAAGCAGGAGTCTGCTTTTGAAACGTTCACAACTCTAAATGCTCACCAGCCTAAGACATTCTGAAAAAACAAGTTGCTTTGTCAGTTCAAAATGGAAAGCATCCAGGCCTTACACTCACCAGGAAACACTGAATTATTTGCAACAAAATGTTACAAACATGTGTGCTTGACTACTGATCCTAAAGAAACACCACCTTCCCCTCCTCCAGGGGGCTGTTTTCCACATAAAATCATAGGAAAAAAGTGCAGGTGCATCATGTGGGTGCAGAATTACAGTATGTTCCAGCCAGGCTGGCATCTAGCTAGTCTTACAGGGACAGAGCTGCTTCTGACCTCGGCACCGAGCCTCCCTTCAGGTACCTCAGACCCAATACTTCTGGTCCGATGTCTTATAAGCATGGAAAATGGACTATTCCCTCCCTTACCACAGAAGCCTTTTACTTTTTTTGAAGACTTAAATGAGCTACCCTCAATCCCCCCCATGCCAAGTCAGCCAGGCTTCTTTTCCTCCAATAAAACACTGGTTTACAATACAAATATTTACCACGGATACAAAAGGGAGAGCACGAGACTGAGCTGTCACGAGAAGAGGAAGTCTACTAGTTGTTTCAAGAATATGGTAGGCGTTTTTGGTGCTGTGATTTACAACAGAATTATCTAAGAGTGCTATAACGGTACTCCTTTTTTTTTTCTTCTTCATCTTCTGTAGTGTTACTGAATCTCTTGTGATTCCATTACCACGTGACTTAATATATTATTAAAGCCCAAGCCCCAGAGGTCTTTGAATAGGAGGTAGAAAAGAGGACACTTTCAGTCCTCACAACTACAAAACAAGGATTTGAATCACAAACCTCCGAAGACCGTAAAGCAGATAATTTCCATGATTTTTAATGTAGCCTTGCAAATATTTGAGCCATGCAGAGACATTACCAAACAGCAATTTTAAAATAAATAGAAGACAGTATGGGATTTAAAAAGAGATTGGACAAATTCCTAAAGGACAGATTCACTCACAGCATCAACAGCAAGATAATAAAACTACAATTGTCTAGATGCCACCCTTCACCTCCTGAAGTTTCTGAACTGCTATTTCAAAGAAATTCAGGAGAAGTTTTAGGAAAAGGATCACTCACAATTCTCTATTTGCGCTAGTCTCGTATTTTTTTCCTTAACATCAAGTATTAGACGCTGTCAGAAGTGTGACTGCTGACAAAGATAGACCTTTATTTATGATCTCATCTGATCAGTTATGTTCCTAAAGGTGTACAGTACAGTAGTTAGAATTTTATTTTAGATCAGATATTGCACAGAAAAATCCATTACTTAAGGAGGAATGAATTGTCACCAGTGTTTCTCTAATACTGGTTTTCCTACCCTGGAATATTTTTTTTAAGCCAAAAAAGTACAAAGAAACCTTGCCCAGCTATAGTAAAGTACTTAAGCGGAAGGTTCATATTATTAGTAAAAAAAAAAATCCTACGAATCACTACATACTTACTTTTATACATATATTTGCCCATTTAAAAGAAAATTAATAGTAAGACATTTTGTCAGATTTGCCAGGCAGTAATAAAGAAAATCAGATCCAAAAAATTTACCTAGAAAAAAAATATCTCGTGCAAATGTTACAAGTCACTGGTTGTTCAAGCACTTTGGCATTATCAGGTAGTTGGGTACAACTTTTCTGTATGCTGTCAATTAAATTTACAACTATAGTGTGCTACACTCAAGTGTCTTAAAAAAAAAAATTAGACAAAGCTTAAGAGACAAAAGCACACCGACATGCCTCTGGTCATGTAGCTACTCAGTGACTGGGTCAGACATAAATCCAGGATTCCAAACAACGAGTTCATACTGACTACCTACAGTGAAACACGAACATGGCAATTATCAGAAAAAGCACTGGCAAAACCATCATCAGTACACAAATTTCCCTGTGTAGGTTTCTGGCCTAGACACTGCTTGCTAAATGTATGACTTTCTTTAAGATCATAGATGAAGGCGGTTTATCTCTAAGTATAAAATAAACATCACAATAAGGAAGATCCAGATAGAAACTACAAAGGCTTGAAAAATCACAATGGAATAAAGCACTGTGCGGATAAGAAATCAGTCTTTTAAAGTAAACCAAAGGGATTAAATCAAACTCTGAAAGAAGACAAGTAAATGATAAATGACACAAGACTGTAACTAAACTAAATCTTTGGTGTCTAAATGAAATATAGAGGGCTGAGGAGATTATGCAAATGGAAATGAATCAGACTGAATCAAGACTTTGAGCTGACCTGAAGTGGGAGGGAACATGCTGTGTTCTGAAGCCGGAGCAATTACACAACCTGGGAAGAGTTGGCCAGAGGATAAGGGATGGAATCGATGGAATCCAAGAACAACGGTGTAAGTAAAAGGGGAGAGGGGCATCCATCTCCATCGCTACCATGCAAGGTTTTTGGAGGAGGGGTAGAATAAAGAAGAAAAAAGCTGTACAAAACATGTATTATGGCTTGCTCGCTTACCTACAAGCGCAATTTTAATTCTTAGCGAGCTCATTGAGATCTCAAAGCCACACAGAGTCCAAGTCAACTGAGATTCTTCAGCTGCGGTACTTCTGAAATGGCACTGCAGCTGCTTTGCCCTGAAGTTCACTTGTGCCTTTAGTAGACAGTTGCTTACTTTTTAAGACATGGTCCTAAAACAGATCGTTCTGCATCATTAGGTCTGATCACTACATTTGGAATCCAGATTCCAAATTTCTCAGAAGAATTTCAGAAGAGTTCAGATCTCAACTCCTGACTTATTTACCCCCTTTCAACCACTTGGATAAGTATGTACTTGCGGTCACACAATAGAACAGTAACATAGAAGTTATGCAATGAGTTAAATGATCCAAAATGATGCTGTATTTATTTTATTCGCTATTACTAGCAATTACAAATCATAATACAAGAGTCTTTTGACCTTTAGAATTACTGATGCAGTCTTTTGCAAGCTGAGCAAACCAGCCTCCCCAAGAACACGGGGGAAGGGAAGGACGAAAGTCAAGTGCTGTAATTAGCTGCGTAATTATTTTCCAAAATAAAATGTGCAATCTTCACCTCTTTGGCACTGAATGGCGTCATTGGGGCTGCTATCATTAAGCTGCCATCGCTGCGCTATCATTATGGGGCTGATAAGGAAAGACAAACACTCCGAGATCCACTAGAGGATGCGCTTATTTCCCAACTTCCCTCAACTAGTGTATTTATGTACTTATTTCTGTGGATGATGGGATTTTGAGGACAGGAAGGAAGGTCACTGACACTGGAACCAGCAGGGATAAGAAGTGTTTTTCTCAACAGGAATCGAGTCTGATGCTTTAATAATCATTATACATTAAATCCCATCTTTATTTTCAGCCAATGACAAAACTCTCATCGACTTGAACAGGGTCAAGATTTTACTCCACTGAGATACCACAAGAATAAAAATACAAGAACTAGAGCAGGAAGGAAGGGGAAGAAGAGAACCCAAGTCTTAAAGAAAAATTGATTAAGTTAAACTCTTTCCTGAACCTACAGCAAACGACTATACATCAATATGGTCCAAATTACCAAATACAGCTAAAAAATAAGTTGGATATTACTGTTTGCATAGTGAAGCAAGAATAACTGAAATTGTTTAATTATCGTTTGCCCAGAAATATGTCATTATGCAGTGCCTATACACCTTTTTGGGTATTTCTGATTTTGGATGGCGTCTGAACTAAGTCTCAATAACACAGTGTTTGCTACCTCGTTGACATGCATTGAATTATATTTGCACTTGTGGGTTATTTTAACAGTTTTCCTTCATTCCTCCTTATTGCCCAAGATCCTGTTTCCTGCTAATAAATAAAGTTTCCCTTTTGTCATTTTGTTTATTTGCTTTAAGTCCAGAAAAACTGCAGCAGGCAGAAGGGGCAGGTTCTTACCAAGGTAGACTCTCTCACACAGAAAACGCCCTGAAATATTTCTGTCTCCCCAAACAACAGCAAAAAAAGAAACAAGGAAATTCCCCACAATTGAACATTTGATGTAATTTCATACAGAGAATGCTAAATACTGCAGACGCACATTATCTGTGTTTACAAAACACATGACAAAATGTTTATCAGCCCACTGTGGTACAAACAGACAGGGACAGAGTCAGTTTCAAGTCATCTCATGCATACAAAAATGAGAAAATCCCTAATTACTTCTGAAAGGCTGATTCAGTGTCATGACCTGTTGAGAGTAAGGTGCAGTAGACGTTTTTGCAGCCAGAATCTCTCATGGCTACCAGGCATAGAATTGAGACTAGAAGCTTATTTGCTGAGGAACTGAGTCACTAAATACTATGCTGCTATTATTTATTTACACCAAAACCAAGATTACTTTTTATATTACAGCAATAGAAGCTTTTTTTCCCCTGTACTACACAAAGCAAACATTGGACTGGAGAATAGGCACTAAAATCTAATTCAGGAACCCTAGGCTTTCTTCAGATGTGTTTGGAATAAGGGGACAAAAAAAAAAAAGGCCAAAAAAAAATAAAAAAGGCCCTTAATTCATCATCCACAAAGCTGATCATACAAAATTGTACCTCTTGTCCAGCCCAAGGCTTACCATGCTTCAGTTTGAGGCAGACTCAAATGAGATAAATTACTGCACGTACTATTAAATCTTAAGTTTTGGTCAAGTGTCCACAAGTTGCCTCTTTTTTAAATTTTTTTTTAAACATAATTTCTCTGAGAAAGCAAGACAGATCATTGAGTAGATGAAGGAAAACAAATGTACACTTTTAGACAAGCCAGAGTGACGTATCTGGTGTTAACTGTATGCCAGTGTGTCTCAAACAGCAGCCAAAACTATAGCAAACCGGAATTCTGCATTAGGCATTGAGCATTACCTCCAAACGAACAAGACACACAGAAGAGGATGCTCCTTCCCTACTCTCAGCCTGGGGTGCCAGTGTGCAAGTGGCTGCAGCCTGTCTCAGAACTACCGGTGCCATTGCCAAAGCCCTAGACTCTTCTCTGAGCTTCCTCTCATCAGTGCTACCATGGCTCCCATTGCTGCTGCATCTTCATTCCTTACAGCCCACATTCCTCTCATGTGTTCCTCAAATTTCACAGTACTCAGTGAAATAAGCATTGTCTTGTAGTATATCTAGTAATTTATTTACAGAGCTGCACTTCTGATAGGATAATCAAGGGTGATTTCCTACCTCAAAGCAGGGCCTTCTTTTAAAACGTCCTCTTCAAGGAGAACCACAGTGAGAGCGCGTCGCAGGTTGGTTGCTTCAACCTCGTCTCACAACTTCACGAAGACCAAGCACCCTGACAAGGAGCAAAAGCTTTCAAAAAATAGTGAGACAGCAATATTTAATTTCCTCTTAAGCATCTGGAAATAGAAGGAAGATACTGAACTGAGCTTACTACATTGGTCAACATGTCAAACTATCTTTAGGAATGTAACACGTGGTTAGTTATTTATTATCTCCTAGCATAGAATTTTTATTCTTAAAGGACCAGAAACACAACTACATTAGTCAACAGTTGTACCAGAAAACATAAGACAAAATCAAACGAGAAGGTCTCTGATACCAGATAGAAGGTCACTGCAACACTGGACTTGTTGCAAAATTTCACTTGTTTGCATCTCAAGCAGTAAGCTGCACACTGAGGCAGTCGGTCTTTAAGCAGACATGGGATCCTCAATGAAATCAATAGGAATCCTCCGGAGGCACAAGGAATTATGCTCACAGATCTGCTTGCAAGACCAGAGTTTTATTTAGATTTTCTGAAACCCAAATTATTACACCAAGCAGATGAGCTTGATTCTTTGCCAACCCCCTGCAGAGCACGAGGAATCCAGGACTTCAAATGTTACTGCTACTTACTCTCACAGAACAGTAGGTACTACGCAAAGACTGAAGTCTTACACTAAAGCAAGAGCACTCCCGTCTCACTGGTTTGAAGTGTGAAATGCCTATAGGAGAAGGACCACTGGGGAACATGAGTTCTTGCAAGACCTAAAAACTTCAGGAACGTAGTCAGTGAAATTTTTTCTTGAGGCCATAAGGGAAAGAGAAACTTTGAGAGCAGGCAACCGCCAAGGGACAGAACACAGTAAGAATATTCACAGGTTTTGAGGGGTTTGGGGTTTTTTTAGGACGATAGACATTTAATTATTCAAAACAAAAAAGAACTGAAGGAGCCTGTCAATTAAAGTGACTGATAAAAGTTTACGGCTGTTCTGAAATATTTAACAGAGAATGCTGAATTTTTTATTTGTGCTTGCAACAGAGTCTGATGTTCCTATACAGAAATTAATACAAACATGAAACCTAAGCTTTCGATCTCCCATAGAGGTAGTTAAGTAAAGGGTCTGTCCTCTACCAATATTTCAAAATTAACACTAAGACCCATGTAACTAGACTTTCACGTCAGCGTGTCTACCCACAGTGTTCCCAGCAACACTGGGTACTAGCTGCTCATTAAAATCTCTTTCCAAATGTGGATTCTGTGGCATTTCACATCTATCCCTGACCACAATTACTTCACCCTTAAAGGCCAGAAAGAGAGCTAAAATCAACTCCAGCCTTTGGTTCTGTGTTTTTAATTGAACTTGGGGTAACAGGCACTTTCAAAAATAATCAAGCTTTTAAGTAATTACTGCAGCATAGCACTTTTTTCTAAGAGAATACAAAGCAAACAAGAACTTG
This sequence comes from Rhinoptilus africanus, assembly GCA_013400135.1. Lineage (NCBI taxonomy): Eukaryota > Metazoa > Chordata > Aves > Charadriiformes > Glareolidae > Rhinoptilus > Rhinoptilus africanus. Next base: position 93,194 of record VXBO01013619.1, read on the forward strand.
ACATGCACGTAAGTTTATAAATGGATCCAAATAGGCAGCAACATTCCCCAGTATGACTTTTTTTTTTCCAGTATTTTTCCATCTTTCTGTGCCACACTTTCAGTCCGTAGTTCATGAGTCCTGTCAAACTTAGTATTAACAACAATATTAATGCTGCTAATACTAATACCTGAAATCCTTGGGTAAATTTATACATCTATGGGAAAAGGACACTCTGGGACAGCTGATTAGGGAATAAATTACTTAAGTAGCAAGGCAAATATGTTAATTATTTTCATTTGGATGCTACATCCCTACCATTTTTGCATCATTATCAACATGTTTTCTAAGCCAGTAATTAGGCTTTCACTGTCCACAACCAACTCACCCAAGCCGTGCTATGAGATGAAAACTCCAAAAAACAATTTTCAGCACACCTGCAGTGTCATTTTTCAGCCCACAAGGATTCCCCACCACAGACCACTAGAGAGAATGCGGCTTCAACACTGCAAAAGGCTGTTCTTTCAAGACTCATACAGATTATTGCAGTACTGCTCTTCCTAGCAGATCTCTGCAGTATTTGATTAAAAAAGGAACAATTGAAAAGTAAGCCCATTTCCAATATTAAAAAGAACAGCAACAAAGACAATCTTTGGGGAAGATGTAACTTTTTTTTCCCCTTTTCTTGTATAACACACAATTGGCTAAAATTAGTTGCATTCGTTCGTATGTTGTATTTATTCTAACTCTAAGGAAAAGACAAGCAGAATCAGTTGCAGTCATTACACGGTCCACTCAGTACAATCCCAATTTTAGCCACAATTTCCAGTCTTGCAATGATAAAACACATCTTCGTGAAGTTGAAGTAAAAAGGTAAGTAAAAGCATTGAAGAATTCCTGTTCTTATCAATCCAGACAAAGTCTGAAAGCCAGACCTTGCCAACAGCCGTCAAAATGCACAGCCATTTTAGTAGACTGTTCTCAAGTTTGAACTACTTAAGATACACTTCATTATAATTAACAGCAGATCCGTTCTTCAGACATCACATAGAACTTCTCTGGCTGAGGATATGTTCACAAAAGTCTCAAAAGCATTAACATGCAAAAATGATTCTAAGTGTGCATAAATAAACCTCAATAACTACGAAATCTGGTATCTCATTCTTTCATAAACTACAATGACCTCTCTCAATTGTAGTCAAATAAATATTTCTCCTTGGGTGCTGCAGATCACATCTACTTTTAAAAAGCAATATGAAATGCCACCTAATTTCTTGACTTTGGAAGGCATAAACTCATTTGTTTTCCTCTGCACGAAGAGGGTCTTACCTTACCAAGTAGCATCATTCCACATCCTCTCTGGCTCAAAACCATCTTTCTTCTCTGCATTTCAAAGATGAGCTGAAAAAAATTTCCTATCAGTGAATTGCTACTTCTGTAGAGTTTTTACTATTATCATCACATATCCCCAGTATAAGCTGGAACATTACCACAGCTTAAGTAACATGAATTACTCAGTTTGTGCAAGCACCTCTAAATGGTCCAACCCCTTTCTTTCCTAATTAGCCCTTATGAAAGATCGGAACAGGGTTTTTGTTCCCCTCCTAAATATTTTACTAGTTTTTAGTACAGGGGATGATTCTTCCTATCCAGTGTGTCACTACCACTTTATATAAAAGACATGGAACAACTCCCTCCAAAATAGTTTGCGCTGCCAGTACTTCTTACCCATCTCATTTACCCACCAGCGTTATACCTGAACTTTCTCATGAATTTAATGCTAGTTTCTACTCTATAACTAATGTGAAGTGTTTTCTGCTGCTTTGCCTTCTGTTCCAGGGAACAATTTCTACCTCATGCATTTGAGGTTTCCTCGGCACCAGGATTAGGACACATTTTAAAATGAAAATAAACTTCCTCACAATCACACAACTATAACATCCTTAGCATAAAAAGCATGTAAGTTTATGTTAAAAGTAATAAGAAACTGGTAACGCTGACCAGGATTTTCAGTTACACAAACCGAAACATTTAACAGAAGCAGGCCAAGGCTACTCGGACAGAGAAGAGCCACTATTTCGCTGCACAGGGCCTGTATGAAAAACGGCCATTTTCATTACCTTCACAGTGCTCATACTTACTGTTTTCAGACAAATCCATGATGAAGTGGGCTGACCCCGCTTCTCATTAAACCACAATGCAATACTCCTCATGCTTTGCCCAAACTGGGCTCTGACTGAGCTCCAGGCTGGTGTAAAGCTTCCAAACTCCAGAGGGAGGAGGCAGCAAGGGAGCCTTCGGCCGTTCCTCCAAGCCGCCATTTTCTCCAGCATTTCCAAAACACAAACTTCCTCCGCTGTATGAAGTTACCACTCAAAACCTTTCCCAACCCCAAGCCCCACACTCAGAATCCTACTTTCCACTCAAAGAGGGTTCTCTTCCCTCTTTTTGGCAGGTCTTTTTTTTTTTTTTCTTCAGTAATTTACGGAAGTTTTCCCTTCTGTCACAAAATGATACACACAGGCTCCTGCCTGTTGTCTCCCCCCTGAGGGGATTCACCGCCCCTCCCAGCAGCACGCTCTCCTCTTCCAGAATGGCCCCCAGCCCCAATCCCTCTCCTGTCCCCTCGGAGCCATGAGGAAACACCCACCGGTCAGGCTGCGCCGCTCCGGTACACGGCGGCATTTTCTTCCTGCGGGCTCATCCTGCAAAGGCAGAGAGAAGCGGAGTTCAGTATACGCTGCAGCCCCGAGGTGCGGCTGACGGCGGGGAAGGGAGGATGGCTCCCCTGCACTCTCACAGCCCCGTTCCTGCCTGGCCCCGGCAATTATAAATCCACCTGGCAGCCTCCGGCAGCTGAAGTGAATCAGAGCAGGCCCTGCTGGTCCCAGAATTTACCAGCCAGCCCCCAGAAAGAAAAACGACAACTAACTTTCGGGTTTGCAATACTTTTTTCAAACGCGAGCAAGGCCTCGAGCTTTTGCTTAAATGCACTTACCGCAGAGTAATCATTTTAATAAAATGTAACCTAGAGGAGACTGAAAATCATTCAAATACAGACTGATCCATTTGCAGGATCGTATGTGAGACATCTTGCTAATCTAATCTGAGCAGCTTGCAATCTATATAAGCTCCTGGAATACACTTAAATATAGTGATTTATTAGCAGGAAATGAATACCATTAAGCAGATCAAGGTGAATCTATTGCTGTCATTAGTGAAAAACAAATTATTAGATGCACCTTTCTCTCTCTTGGTCTCCCTAGAGAACTACTCATATCTACAGGGCACAAGTATAACAACAGCATTTACATTAATATACTTAACCAGGGCTGGAAAATAAATATCTTTCATTTATAAACAGAGCCCTCACCCCGAGGCAGGGAACTTGCTATACTTGACAACAGAATTAGGTAAGTACAGTCCTCCCTGCTTGGAAAGAGAGACTTCGGATGTCCTTTTCACACTGAACACATTTGAAGGAGCAAAAAGCAAACTTTTCTAAGCTCTGGAATAAGAATACAATACTCCTAGTGAAGAGCTATAGGTCATATTATACAAGATGATGGCATTTTGCAGTGGGCTGCTTTATCAGGAGGACTGGGGGCATCGTATGCAAAAGGTTTGGAAGACATAACTGAGTAGATGAAGCTCTGGATGAGGAATGCCTAAACCTGGGTTTGACTGCTCTTCAAGCATGTTATCTTTGTAATCCTGGGTAAATTCTGGAGGACACCCCCCTGGGTTTTGTACGAAATGGAGCTCCCCACCTCTGCGAGGTGCTCTGAACAGCGAGGCTCCAGGGGGCTTTCTCAAGCACTGAAAGGAAGTGGAAAACACCTTCCTCAATTCAGGGCAGAAATATTAGAGAAATTTCAAGACTGACTGAAGTAATGCTCCGTGTTAAGCATTACAGCTTAAGAATCGCGATTGTGTATGAAGGAATTGAGGGAATGGCATGAGGGAAAGCATTCATGAAGAGCAAACCAGGCAAGAGCCATCGGTCAACTTCAACCGCGTCCGCGGCGACAGGTTATTCCTGTACCAGAGCAGGGTCCTTGCTCCAGTCGTCCCATGGCAAGACCCGTCTTTTCTGCCCTGCTATTTCACTGACACCCCTGGATGCACTGCCTGGGTTTGGTCTGTCAAGTATTATTAAGGGAGACCTGGTGAAGCGAAAAAAATAGGAGAAGTCTGACAGCATGTGGATGATTATTAGACAAAGAGCAGCCATCTGACAAATATTTTGGAGAGGATGAGGATTACATCCTGTTATTACAAGAGGATACAGAGGGGTTTTCTGCAGATGTCAGGTGGGCTGTTGAAATGATGAGTGCTGTTGGGGCACTGTCTTATAAATCATGTTGTGGCATCAAGAGATTGTCTAAATCACACAATGCCTTCATAAGCTAAAAGAAAGAACGAGGGCTAATTAGCTCAAGTGCAAGTGAACTATTAACAGCTATCCTCTTTCTGGCACTCAAGCTAGCACCCTCGCGTACACAGAACTCTGCTGTGAAGGCATACAAGCTCATTCATCACTATCTCAGGTATCTCTGGAGCCTTGAATAAAGGTCTTATTATTAAAATTCCAGTGCTTGATCTTGACAGAAAGGCCAGGCAGACAATTACAGTATTTACTGTTGCAGTCTTCTGACAAAGTGAAACAAAGGTGATAATCACAAGGTACTTGCGCTAAATCAGATTCCAGTCCTTCTTTTGCATTAAATCTTACCTTAAATTCAAAAATATAAATCCTTCTCCGGTTCTTCCATTTGCTATGGAAATGTTGCTTCTCTGCACGCGTTTTGCCCTGTCCTTCATTAACTTCTTCCCTCCACTCCCTTTCCCCTCCCTTACACAATTCAAATAAATTATCTTGAGAACACAACTTATGCATTGGCAATACATTAACACAACTTCATCCTGATCTAAAAATCTGCTAAAGTGCTTCCCCTGTAACAAGTAATATTTCTCCTTTTCTGTGAATTTGTCTTTAAAAGTACGTCACTTAAAAAGAAGATAGAGTTGTTTTCTTTAACATTTTTAAAGCATATATGCAATGATCCTGCTCACCTCAGTAAAATAAAAATGCATAATTGCCAGCCTTAAAGCTGTAATTTGCATTAATATTGTGAAGTAAACCTCTTATGCATGCAGTGCCATAGTGGTGGCCTCAGCAGTTGTGTCTCCTTCTAGGTGGGCAGGGAAAAAATATTGCTGAACGCATGCATCATTGCTGACCATCCCCAAACCGAACTTCTCTGATTAGATTTGGGAACTGGCGAGGAATTGACTTTATCTATGAACTCCATTTCCTGGATAATGTTATTAATTTATTCATTAAAACGTTATCAAATTATTGAAAAGAAATCTCCGTCCTGAGCGTTAGATAACAGCAGCTCTGCTTCCCATCTCAACAGTACATTCACTTTAACAGGACTTTTAACTAGGAATATTGTTTAGTGATTTTATTATTACCATTACTCAATTCAGCCAGGCTTTTTTTTTCTTCTTCTTCTTCTCCTTTGCACTCTGTTTACACTTTTTAATGAGGTTTTAATCTTCCCTGACATGTTTATTCAGGTTATTTGTTTTACAAAAGGAAAGGGCCTTAAGTATAACTGAGGAAATCAATGCTTTTCTCAACCTAGGTCCAACCTCTTTCCAATTCTCCTTTTCAAATATTCCCCAGCCTAGGGAAAACAAAACAAAAACCAAACACCCACACCACATACACAAAAAAAAGGCGGGGTGGGGGGTGTTGGGAGAATGTATGCAAGAAAGTTAGGATATTTTTTCTTTTAGGTTAATTAAAGGAAAACTCAAATTCTTATGGAAGAGCTGTGAATTCTAAAAATCCCCCTAAGAATAACTGATTGCAAAACCTGAGCCTGCAGAGATTCACAGATATAAAAAAGAGAGCATTTTAAAGTAAAAATGCATTAAGTAGCACGGCAAACCTTAAACTGGCATTGGTCACAGCAAATCAGCATCCCCTTAAAATCAAGCAATGTGTGGGTTTTTCTCCAAGGTGTTCCTACAGTGTTTGCATATCTTGTTTGGGTTTGGTTTTAAAGGGATCTGTACGCTGGGCGTACGTTGGACGGACAGCCTGAAAAAAACAACTGCAAGTGCAGCAAGTGCGAGCGGCTGGATTTTATGTGATATAACCTAGCATCAGCTGCGGATTTCTAGCTCAAAAATTCCTCTCTTCTGCTGAAGTTTCTCAAATAAGAAAAAAAAATCCACGTAAAGGAATTTACATCCACGTAAAGCCATCAGAACCCCGAAAATGCGGCAGACGCACTGAAGCCTTGAACACTGACATTTCAAATGAATTCTGTCCTTATAGAGTATAACGGGAGACAGGCTGTGGACTACCTGGAGGACCATCCAGAGAATTTGCTGAATCAACTCCCCCAGGGTGAGTTCTTGCTTCTGCCCTTACTCTGACAGCACTTTCCACACTATTGAAACAGAGAAGGACCCAGCAAATTCCTTTCACTGGGGCTGCGAAAAATACGATGTGGTTAAGTATATTCAACTCAAAGATGCAAAGACAATGCCTGCTATTAAAAAGCCTTAGAGCATTGCTGAAACATTTTCATGTCTGGAAGGGCCATCACCACTGCCTTTCACTACCATTATAAGGATAATCACACCACATTCCTTGCTCCAGACCTGCCGTAGTACCTTTGCGAGAAAAGAATTTAAGTTAAGAATTTAAGAATATAGTTACACTGACATCTATGAAGGATTTCTGTCCTGTAATACGTGTCATGCTGAATACACGCATTGCAACCTTACATGTAAGATAGCTAATAAGATGTTTCCCATTTAATTTTCGGAGCAGCAGAAGTACTTAAAGAACATTAATGTAGTCAGACTTAATTTACTCTTTTTTTCTTCCCCATGACTTGCAATCATTTTTCACCATCCTCGTGCTAGTCAGCTATTATTTTGTAAATGAATGACTTCATTTCATTTAGTTTCAGATTTAATTGTTCCTTATTGGAAATGTCAGCTTTCACAGTTCATTAATAAGGGCACTGGTGGAAAGAAAGCAAGGAAAGAAGTGGGGATAGGGAGAAATAAACCTATCTTGCAAGTAATGAAGAGCTTTAGTTAATGTTATGTCCACATATTTGCTTTAAGTCCCTCTTGAACCTCGGTCTCTGGATTAATATTACTGGGGATATTTGCTGGAATTAACAGACTGGTTTCTGACAGACGCTGCTTGCTGACAAAGATGTACAATATCCTCCTCAGCCTGTTGAGGCTCTCCTCCCAGGTTACTTGGCAGAGGAATTCTGAGGTGGCAATTAGCCATCTTCCTGCGACAGCGGTTTAAACATTCAGATGTAAAAATGGTTCTTCCAAAGAGGGAAAAAAATCTGTCTGAGCATACAAAACTGGGATTTCCTGGGTGAGGTGCGTTTTGGAATACCTCTGGACAATCAGTGGAATATTGTAGTTCTCATCAAGGAACAGAATCCCACTGCATTAGGCAATTTGTCTCCTGGAGAGCCGATTCCCTGGGCCAGGGGCTACATGCTGCTGAGTGGTAACCACTGTCTTCAATAAATAAATATTGCCTTTAATCACTGCTGTACCTCAGCTGCTCCCATGAAAATATGAACAAAAACTTCTCCCTGTTTCTCCAGATGTAGCAAAACCAAATGCATTAACCCAGTCCATTAAATACGACTGCTGAATGAATTCCTCTAGGTAGTCCAACATTATCATTTTGGGGTTTTATAAATATATTTACTCAATGTACATGTGAAAATAAATAATGAAAAGATTATTTCCTTCTTTGCCAACTAGAATGTGACTGAAATGATTAATTGCTTTAACAGTTTTATCTTTAGTGGTGACATTAGTGTGTTTTCTAAGCTTTGCAGAGCCAAAGTGTTGGGGCTTTTTTAAAGCAGCGGAGAATGACAAACTGAGACATAATACTGACATAAACATCCACTAATTGGAATACATTAAAAGTTTAATTTTGATCAAAATTTGTCACTCAACCACTAGTTAATGAAGTAGATTACTGGCAGAGCAGAAAAACCACCAACAATAATCTATGAATTTTTTATGACATAATCAAGACTAGTAGTTAAAACTGATGCACAAATCCAGCAACGAAACACTGCAGTAATATATTACTAAGGGAATGGATCTTGCAATCCATCCTGTATTTTGGATACTTTCTCTGTAAAATGCTTTCTAAGCTCGTTTAGATTAATTAGCATTTCTGAAACACTTTCTATGAAATGGCTTTGACTTTGTGTTATTGGTCTGCCTTATGCTGCTCGCACATGTTTAAGGGAAAGGTTCCCCACAGCTTTTTTGGGAAAGTGAAAAAGAAAAGCAAGCAATTTCATTTTTAAACAAGTAAATAGTGCATAGAGAATTGCATAAGGAAAAAAAAAAAAAAGAGAGAAAATTAGAAATAGGCTTTTGTGTATTTATGCAGCACCTCCAAAAAGACAATAACTGAAAGAAAACAGAGCTTCTGTATAGGGAATTTATTACACATCAAAAATTGACTCTATTTACCATGTATGGGAAGAAAAGAAAGATGTGCTGCGTTGCATATAGTAGAATATCTTAAGGGCTTGACTAAAATAATGGAAAAATTCTCCACTGATGATGAGGTGGGTTGGATCAAGCCCTAAGAATAGAAGCTGCCCACTTCCATCTATCCATCCCTAGTTTCGCCAGAGACTTGCCCTCCAACTCCACAAAGCATTTGTCATACTCTCTGTATTTTGCCGCAGATGCTTTGTTTTAAGCAGATGGAAAGTCCTTTGCCAGAGAAAAGATCTTACATTTGAGGACGCAGCTGAGTTGGACCACTAAATTTGCTCTCGGTAACGGGACCTCATTTCCAGAGCTGCAAACCACTTACTGCTTCCATTTACTTCAAATAGAAAAAAAAAAACCCAACCAAGAAACAGAATAGACCTGCTAGGTCATTACCTCAGTTTCCCCAAGTGTGCAGCAGTAGACCAATTTTACATAATAGGGGCACTGACAGGTTTAAACAAGTGTTTCAAAACCACATTCAGATTTTAAGAAAATGACAATATAAATGCAAAATATTTCTATAATAAATGCTCAACTGCATAATTATAATAATCTTCATTTTTATCTTCCCAAAAAGCAAAGGCAAATATAATACACGTACTTACCAAGGTGAAATTACTCCATCTTTGAGAGACTACGAATGGAACATTCTAACATGGTATTTTCTTGGATGAAAGCTCCCATGCAAGTGTAAATTATTATCATTAATATAATGAATTCTTTGCCTGGTTTAAGCTTTGCAGCTCAGTCTTGAATTGAAAAGTGCTTTCTGCTCAATGAAACTCAGGGGTGTAATGTAAATTTTCCACAGCATTTGGTTTTCAACTAAATTCTACAGACGCATGATCAGGAGACAAATCCCCATTAAAAAAGGCTTGTGAGTAAGCACCCAAAGTAGTTGTCTTTCAATTATAATTTCTAGATAATGTGGAGGTTGGTCAGTATTACCGAGCGTTTTAAATACTGTCGGTTCAAATCTAGGTCAGGCAGAAAGTTGAAGAGAAGAGAGCTTTTACATGTCCTATATCAGACACGGTAGTTGCGGGCGATTTCCCAGTTGACGTATATAAAAAAAGCCCCAGAACATCTTGTCACTTTAAGCAACTCTTGTCGTTCTCAGCCAAGGAACCCAGAATTAAAGCAAGCGCTGAGGCGGAACTAACCTCTCAACACCGAAATAGCTCCCTCGGATGTCCAAGGTTGAGACGCGTTGTCCAGCATCGCACTCCCATGCATGCTTGACCCTTGCCAGTCTCATAAATGATGAAGAAATACATAAGAGAACAGTGTAAATCCATTTTCACAGGCTGCCTCTGGCCAGAGCAGCAGGAAAAGTTTTTAACTTGACTTTTCAATAGAAAGAAGGATCCAATGAATCATGTTGTTTCTGGACAATTAAAAACTTTCATCCTAATTATTCTATTATTATAACACATTGTCTATTATTACTATAATAGAAAGATTATTAGTTGGAGGGAACCTTTCAAACTATTTTATGTCATAGAAAATCCTAAAGTATCTCCCCTAAAAAAAAATTTCAAGATCTCAGGATGAAAATTTTCTCTATTTCTAGACACGTTCAGTTCACTCTTTAATGGTCACACAGCACAAAGCACCCCGTGCCTAGTCTTTGGAGGCTCTGCAGGTAATGAGCACTTACTGATTTGAGTTAGATTTGGGAGTAGTTCATTTAAAATAAGGCCTAGGCTATCTTAAACTGCACATAGACTCATCAAAATTAAAGGCCACCTTTGACCGTCTCTGAATTCGCCTTAAGAATTTATTATTCATTAGAAAGAGGTTCTGGAACTAGTTTACCAATGATAAACAGATTTTATTAGCATAGTGGCAGCATCAGTAGTAGTCCATCTCGAAAAGTTATTAGCTGTGACTATAACCCATGGTTCTAAGCAATGTCTTCACTGATTCGATCCCTTAATTACAGCAATCAATTGACATTAATATGGCAATTCTCTGACCCACTTTGTAAAGGGGTCAGACAAAATGATGGAATGGTCTCTTCTAGTCTTAAAACCTATAAATAACAGTTTATTAAGGTAGCTAATAAGCGTGTATTAGCGAGATTGAGCATCAAAGCCGAGCAGCCTGAATCAAGTTGAAGAAGGGCTTCAGTTCAGCCTTTCACTGGCGGAGAAGTGCCTGGGTCAACAGGCTGTTTAGGGGACGGAAACTGGTCAAGCCTCCACGTGGTGGTCTCTGCCCTCCCGCATCCTCCCGCTTTAAAATAAGTTTGAAAATCTGCTTTGTCTTCAGGCGCAAACTTTAAGCAATCTCAAAAACGTTCCGAGGATGGAAAATCAACAGCCTGTTCATTTTTTGTATTAATCCTTTAAAACCTATTTATAAATGAAATCTAAGTTCAAACTTTATGTTGTGGATTTGGGAAAGTTTTGGCATTTAGAAGAATTTCTTTGTATCTCTTGCACATCACATCTACCAAATTAACTCATTTACAAAATGCTGTTTAATGAGGGACTCTTCCTCCCAGTCATTTATCTCTTTTCGGTGGCTTATATGACATCAATCATGCCCTACATACCATGTCATGCCTTCATGTACGGTAGTGAGTGGGGCAAACCCTGCCTGAGAGATGTTCGCTTGTTTACTCTTTATGGAGGATTGTATCTCTGTTCACTCATGTTCTCTAACTGCTATAATTTGATTGCTTTGTGAGCTGAAAATAATAAAAAAGTTAACTAGAAATAAACAAAGAAAAGGAAGAGAAGCCAGACCCCCGGTACTATTGACATACAATTGTAAACTGAAAGCTTCAGTGTAACAGAATCAGCTAAAGATATTGTAGGTGCTGCTTTGATGCTAGACACACACCTCCCACAAACAAAAGGGGAAGTCTACTTAACTCAAGGACCTCAGTATTTTTGTTGACTAAAGGAGCTGCACAGTGAAAGAGGTACGAAACTATTCAGAAGTTAATGATCATTATTTCCAATGTTTGTCGTGAGCAGTAGTTGCAGTAATTGCAGAAGATAATGTGCCAGGCTGGCAGTATTCGTCCCCTTGACTCGAATCAAGGTTGTACTTTTGACAAAGCTATTGCTAACTCAGGATTTATTTCTACCATGATGCAACTGGAACACACCTACCATAGAATCACAGAACGTGTTGGGTTGGAGGGAACCTTTAAAGGTCATCTACTCCAACCCCCACCCGGCAGGGAGCAGGGACATCTTTAACCAGATGTGCATGTTCCTCTGAATACCTCTGAATTCCCGTGAGTTTTCTGCCCTGTCATTTCACCAGGCGGGTTTCCTAACTTTTCATCGTTTGGCTGAGATTTCTCAGGCACGGTAGAAGTCATCCCACTCTGGCCAGCTCTAGTACACGCACAGCTTGTTCCTCCATTTGGGATTAGGATATACAAAACCCTCCTCATGGCCAGGAAAAAAACACACTGCATACATACCCTGTTTGCTCCCATGTTCAGAGCCTGGGAGAAAGGTTGTGCTGGGTAATCCTCCTTGAGAGCACGGGGCTGCAAAGGCTGGACTCTGCGGGATGCTGGAGAAAACCTGGGGACAGAGGGAGAAGGACGAGATCAGCCAGATGCTCTGGGGAGCAAGAGGAGCTGCAGAATTATGCGGGCTTCCAACCCCAACATAACTCGGATGAGAATCCTGTCGGCAGGCAGCCAGCGTGCTTGGAGCGACCTGCCCACCACGCTGGGCTTCCCCAGCCACCAGACTTCGTCACACTTGTTCGTGCAGCAGCGGTTTTTCTGCCATTTGGGAAAAAAAAAAAAAAATCTGACTCAGTATTCCTGTATTCTGGAAACTTAATAAGAGAATATCCCTTGGCATCCAAAAAATGGCAGGCAGAAACTAATATGAAAGCCAAGCGAAGAAACAGGACAGGTGAAAGTCATTGCAGAAAGTCTAAAATGTGTTTTCCAATGATTAGGAAAATAAAAAAAATTGATCGCTAGCCTGCAGATGTTCCTGAGCAATTCAGAAATAGGAAGAGCAAGTCTTTTGTGGGTCCTATTTAAACTGCGGTATCTGGCATTCAGCAAGTTAGGTGCTTCCATCCACAATCACAGTTATTTTGCTTTCTAAATGTTGCCCAGATGGTCAGTTTTTGTGCGGCAGCAGCGCGTGTGTGTGAGGGGGTGGCGGGGAAAGATTGTAATTATGTGAATGTGTGAAACTCCACCGCTACCACTGCAATAAAATGACTGGAGTGACATCAAATTTAGATTCTGTGCACATATATTTCATATGCATACAACATCATAACTGCCTGGAAGGAAAAGTCAGTTATTTTCTTTTTCTAAATCCTTTTTCCTTATCAGCTATAAAATGTTACAATAAAAAAAAAAAAAAATCTTGGGGGGGAACTCAAGTCCCAGAAGGTGCTTGTCACAGAGAAAAATAATTGTTAGCCAGAGCTGATTAAATAGCAATATTTTCAGAGACTGAAATGATGGCTAAGAAATCATCCAGGAGATGTTAGCCTCGGTATTCTTAACTTGTCACGAATGGCTAATTTGCTCAGAAATACATTCTAAAGGAGCCGATGCCACATCTTCCCCCCCAGCCATACTAATTGTTTATTAGCATACAAAAGAACCAATGACCTTTCAAATCGCATGTTTATTGTCCCTGGTAGGCAGAAGAAATGAGCCTTGGCACAGCAAACATTGCTTAGTTCTTTTTTATTTTTAGGAAAGTAACCTTTTAAAGCGATGAACTCTTCAGCAATAGTATTTCACAGGCTGTATTTAATAATCAAGGAACTAAGCAGAAACGTGTTATTTTCCTACTTCATCTAGGATTCAAAATTTAACAAAAAGAATGAAGGCTATTTTATAAGTGTTAAGTAATAGCTGTACAAATGGAAGTATCTGGGGGATTTAAAAGCATATGAAAAAAGTTTTGAAGTGTTTCATATCAAGCATTTATGTGTAAGCTTTTTGAAGGGTGCGCAGAACATGAACACAGGTTTTTTTCAGGGTATTACATTACTCCTCCACTCAGCATCGCAACTGATTAACGAGCCTGAGTCTCATTTTTAAAAGCCATTTAAAAGCCTAGGCCGCTTATCTTCATCGCCTTTCAATACGGATTAGGTTCTTAAATCTCGGAACCACAGGATAGCTGTGGTTTGGAAGTGACCTTTGGAAATCGTCCAAGTCCAAACCCCTGCTGGAGGCAGCATGAGGTAGAGCAGAGCACCCATGACTACGGGACTGAGTTTCTCCAAGGATGGAGACTCCACAGCCTCTCCGGGAAATATGTTCCACTGTTTGGCCACTCTCACAATAAAGAGTTTTTTCTTACGTTTAAATGGAATTTCCCGTATTTCAGTTTTTACCCAGGACCTTGTCTCGTGACTGGACACCGCTCACAAGAGTCTGGTTTTTCCTGCCTCCCATCAGGTAACGTACTGGCAAGAGCCCCCTAAGCTTTCTTTCCTCAAGGCAGAAGAGTCCCAGCTGCCTTCAGAGAGCTAGTCCTTGTCGATTCCCAAAGCAGAAGACAACAAAATCCAAAACCAGATTTTTGAAAGAAGTTTAGCTCTCCACGGGCATCACACATCATGGGAATAGAGAAACCCACTGAGAAATTTATTCCATCCAAATTACCCTGGACATACCGCAAAGTTCAGCGTCGGTGCAATAACAATGGACAAGCCTCATTTTTGGGGTGAACCAATATCATGCAGGATAAAATTTTCACACTAGTTTGAGATCTGAGCCCCTTTGCAAACCAAACCATTCATTTTGCTCCACCAAATCAAGCTGAATTAATATGGTTTACCAGCACAAGAGAAACAGCATATTTAAAACGTGAAAATGCCACCTTTGCTCAACTTTAGGTTACTTCACAGCACCAGCAGAGCTGCTACAGCATAAACCAGTACCAGTAGGGTCCATCTACATCTACATCTGCATGAATACGCACTCCTTTCCTCCCATCTGGTTTTACTTTAAATAAGCCTTCACAACAGATGATGTTCTTAAGGCTATAAGCTCCTCCTTACTAAGTCCTGAGTAGTCTTAGGTCAATCTTGCTGTGTGTCCATCACCATTCTGGTCAAAACAGTATTAGCAAATTCTGACAGACAGATAGCAGGATACATAGCACACACACACACACATGCGCCTCGTTAATTAACATTAATATAATGGTCTGACATACCTCGCAGCCTTGGGACAAAGGAACATAAAAACGGAAGCATTTCAATTAATAGACATGGTACCGAAATCCAAAAGAACCAACTTGTAAGACCATAATGGTCCAGAAGTTTTGCAAGGGTCCCAGATGAGATGGTTTGTAGAATTATAATATATAATAAAAGAAATACTGGGCTCCAATTAGCATGCTTGGCTTTCCAAACATCACTGAAAAGTTGTCCAGAAGTACAGTCCTCTGAAAGACTTCTTGCCCTGGCCATAAACATGACAGGATCAAACTTTAAACAGAAACTATTTACTGCATCTATTAGCTGAGTGAACATAATGAAAATGATGATGTGACTTTACTTCGTTTATTCCATAACAAGCGTATATTGGGGTTGGTTAAAGGTACCCACAAGAGAGACAATTTTCAAGACCTAGTAGAGACCAGGCAATCTGTTAGATGCGAGAGTCTTAGTCCATTAAGTTGCTGAGCCAATTCATGATAATGTTATTTAGTGTAAATTTCCATTTGGATGAATAGTAAAGAGCTTGATCTATAACATTTGTAATTGAATTAGCAACCTCTTTGTTTCTCTATTCTCTTTATGGCCAGGCCATGTATGCATTTTGTGAGCATTCTGAATTACAGCATTCAAGCCATTAGTCGGGAAAAGTGCCACATAATGCCCTTTTGGAAGTGGATTTTTATTCCATTTAACTTTTTTCCTTCCTGGAGAAGCGATGTTTTGCCTTTCACTGCTGTTATCCAGCAGCCTCTATTTAAATCTGCTTTGTTTCACTTAAATTTGATTAGATTCCATAGATCTACTCTGCATGGCTGATGCAGTTTGACCCCTAGAAGCCCAAAGCTAGGGTTTCAGGATTCATTTCTTTTCCCATTATTTTTCCAGACAGGAATAGTAATGGTAGATTAGGAAAGAAAAATATAAGAGACTAATTTAACAAGGGATTTAAACACCTGCTTAATTACATCTCTGCTGAGGGCAGCACTGATTCAAGTGCTTAATTGGGTGTTGTTATTTGAAAATATGGAAGAACTGCATGAAAAGAGGCTTGTAAAAGTACCTGAACGTATAATAACATTCACCATTTATTATAACTCTCAGCATTAAAACGGGCCTACATTTTGAATCGAGCCAGTGGATCCTCATGTGGGGCTAAGACTCGCTGAAGAAAACAGATTCCAGCACAAGATATCAAGGATTTTCTGCTTTTGGCTACATACAGATGTTTGTCTAGAGTCACAGTTGAATTTTCAAACACAACTTAAGCAGTAAACCCGAATTTTCCTGAGGCTCCAGGAAAGTGTAATGTGTTTGTACCGAGTATCCGCATGTCTCTCCACCAGCATCCGCAACAGCTGCACAGGGGACGGACACGACTACTATGGTCTAACAGCAGTAAAATAATTCCTATCATTTTACAACCAGGGAAACTGTGTTCTAGAGTAGCAAAGTTTAAGGACAAGGAACAGAATGCAAATGTTACCACACCTGTAATCAGTTAGCCCAAAGTAGTCAAGTATCGTCTATCACCCCTGAAAGCAGCGAGTGTTTGTCTGGTTGTTCATGACTAATGGACCATCCAAACCCTCTGGTCTCCTGAGCATCGCCATCACTGTCAGAAATGAGACGTATACTCCTAAATTAGTAATTAGAAAGATTTCCTTGTACTCCAGCTAAATTTTAATCAGCAACGCCCTAGTAAACCGAAAAAACCCCAACAAACCCAATGCATGCTGCTTACGTCGAGACATTATTACACCAGTGTGTGTGTAACACCAGTAGAGCAGAACAGCTTGTCTGAAAGGTTTAAAGGCTAATAAGAGTGACATGTAGCCCACGCTGGATAGGGTGAAGGATAAAAACCTGTCAGTGAACCTACCCGCCTAAAACCGGAATTTACTAAAATGTCTGTGGAGCTGGTTTCCCTTGCGGGTATCTCCATTGACTGGGGTGTGGGATCACATTAAGTTGACGCCTCAACTTGGAGCATCCTTCAGTCCTTGGGGCTCCTGCCAAAACGCATCGCTGGGAGGCAGCTCTAAGAAACGGAGCCAACAAACACATGCTCCAGCCCCAAGAACAACAGAACAGCCAAGTCCTTCAGGGCCCAATTATTTGCCACAAAATTGAAGGACGGGGATGTGTTTCTGCCTTCAGATACCTCCCAGCCCACTTTCCTTTTTCAACCGCACTTCAAATAGTGAGAAGTGAAAAAAAAAAAACCAAACAAAACAGTTTACCAATGATACAATGGAAGATCCTTTGCTGAATTTGAGGCTATTTAATATTCAAATAGAAAACACTGGATATTCATGTAATCATCCTGATTATTCTGAACATGGTGTTGCTAAAATCCAATCTGTGTTGGCCAGAATATTTTAAAATAACAGTAATGTCTTTTCAAACTATAATTATTTTTTTAAAATTAGTGAACATTTGAGTGCCTGAAGTTAGGATCACTGTCAGAAAGCAATTTAAAAGAAGCCTGACTTTTGGGTTTATTTAGGGGGCACGTGACTTCTGGATTCTTTCAAATAATAGAAATGGCTGGATTTGATCTTCAGAAAATGCTGAACTCACGGACCAGCTTTTTATTAAACTCCCGAGCTGGACACTCAATGGATACAAATGAAATAATTCTTACAAATCAGTAGAAAATAAACCTAATAAACCTGCATTTTAAGCATCTTTGGATACATCAGTTGCCGTAGTTTGCTTATATGCTGGGTAATAACTGAAGTGACTTCCAACATTTGTTCTAGCATGTGTTCAATTTATTTACTGCTTCGCATTAAAAAAAGAAATCCAGAAAAGGACAGATTGGCACGACCTCGAAGGAAAAGGTGGATTTGCATACTGTGACAGGATAAAATCAAACTACAGGGAATCTCAGTCGCTCTAATGCAGCAATTCACACAGCAGTAGAAGAAAAAAGTTAACTGGTGATACGCAAAAAGAAAAAAAAAAGCTGACGTGTAATGTAAGAATAAAAAAGACTGAGCAAATCAGTAGCAAATTGAGGAGGTTTTGAGTGCGTCTATGGAAGGGCAACTGTGGGCACAGGGAACTGGTCGTACCTGGACTGCTGAGGCCATGGGAAGAGCAGAAAGCTAGTCAGAAGACCATCAGGGTACGTCAGAGATGGAGGAGGGGGACCACGGGAGCGAGGGGCAGGGAAGGAGAGGGGGTCTGCATTCTCCACACCTCCGAGGGAGCTGCTGGCCACAGTCACCATGAACACGAACAATTCTTGGGCAAGAAGAACAGGAGACTGCAGGTGACTTTTGGTTAAATCGCCGCTGTTCTAAGGACATGGGAGACAGTTTAATTTACAATGGAAATGACTGAAGAGCGTATCAGCGGATTCATCTGTCACATCTATCAGATCACCAGCCGGACGCATTGCCCAGGGCTACGTCAGCATTACTGGTTTGATTTGTTGTTGTTGATTGCTTGCTTCATGTTAATTCATTCCACTGTACTAGAATGTTTCAGGGGCTCATCTGTTATTATTAATATTAATAATCCAAAGCGCTTTCATACGAAGAACTCAAGGCGCTTTACAAACATTAATTAAGCTTCACAACACCCCTAGGGGTAAGTAAACTTTTGAGATCTCTTGAAAAGGTCAGAGAGGGCTTGGTTTAAAGACGCAGCTTTGGTTAAATTCAAAGGACTAAGGAACAGGAGACCTGAGTTCAAGTGCCACTTCTATCACGGATGCTCTTCTCAGAGAAGCAACTCTGTATCCCTGTGCCTTAGTCTCCTCCCAGCTGAAAAGGATGGATGATAGGACAGGTTTAGTCTACAGGACCTGCCGAAAGGACGAGCTCACAAATTATCAGAAGAAATACACAGATACTGGAAACGCTGGGCTCACAAGCGAAAAAGATTGATAGGTGTCTTCAAAGCGGTATTTGGCACTTCTCTCTTAAACCATGAGTTTGAAGTGCTCCATAAATTCCATAGGAGCCTGTAGTTCCTCAGGTATAAGAGAACGTGGTCCAAGGCAATGAAAACAGAGGTCTTTAAAAGCTCAATCAAAGTCATCACATAGATACAGCAAGTGTAACATCGCTCCCAGTGACCTAGAGAATGGCCATCTGCTGCTGCAGGTAGGGCCTCTCCAGAAGCCTGGTTTCTTATGGAAAAGTAAATGAAAAGAAAGTTCTTTTAGATAGAGAGGAACTTCTACGGGACCTGCACCGCTCCAGTGGTTGTTCTCACCATAACTGATTTGCCTGGAGGAAATCCCAGCAGCTGTGTTACATCACCAAGCGGAAAAACAGGCTCTCCCTTTAAAATCTATGACACTAGAAAATGAATGAATTAAAAGTCCTTATCTCTTTCACGTCTAAAAGCCAAACCTCATCTTTTCGACTTGGATTGTGAGCACTAATTCTCCTAAAGGCAACTGCCTTCTCTTCATTAAGCTTTGCCTTTTTGGATTTCTCTTTATTGCTTTTCGAAAGCAAACAACTTGTCCCTTCTCATCACCAGTATTTCAGGGAAAGAGATTTTACTTTTGATGGGAAGAACTCAGATACCAGGGTGATGGGCAGTGAGATAAAAACTGAGGTAAGTGCACGCTAAGTGCCATAGAATCCATTACGGGAGGAAACACTGAATGGCTGCAAATAACTTCTTAATATTTCCTTATTCCAGGAAAAATCTCTGATGTCTAGAATGTGAGAGATCACGTGGGCAAGTTAATTAAAAGACAAACCTAGGAAAGTTGCAGCAGTGAACTACAGATTTCTGAAACCAATGTTAGCTGAAAAAATAAAAACCCTAAATTAAACTATTTTTTTCAATGATTCAACAGGAACCTGCCTTGGAAAACAGGGCTTCACTGCCTTCCGTGAAATTCCTATTCAACCTCTCTGAAAATCCTGTTCCTGACCCCCTGTACATTTGATATTCATGGCATTGTCTTCTACACGATCTAAGGGCTGGGCATGCGCTGCCGGTCAGACCTAAAGCGTTCTGTAATGAGCTCGCAAAACATTTTCCTGATGTTGAAGAAGGAAAATTTTTCATAATATTCATATGAAGAGCACAACCCTCCTCTTCTTCGAGGTGAACCTAAAGCGTTCTGTAAGCACCCAAGGGGGCAATCGAACGCCTCTCCTATTGCCGCAAACGTAGTGTTGCAACATGTTATTCTTTTGAAAACCAGGTTTCTTTAAATATATTGCAAAATCGGTCAGGCAGGAGCGGTTAGCCGAGATAGTGACTTGTTTTCTGTTTTGGGACTCCAGTACTTATCTTTAATACAAGCACAGTAACCCTCCAGCTATTCACTGGGAAAAAAAAACCAAACAAAACCAAACAAACCAGGCAAAACACGCTGCTGAATTAACATGCAATCTATCTGCCACAGTTTGAGACCAGGCTTGGAAACACAACGGTGGTAGAATTCTCACCGAAACCAGCAGCAGCCCCATAAATCAAAGGCTTTTAAAGGATCAAACCTTTACAGCAAGATTCAAGGAAAGTATTTCCACTGATTTTAAATGGGAGACCTGGGTTCAGGCCTTAAACAACTAATTACCAGTGAGACAGGTAGATGCTGCAAAGACAAAAACCTCACAGCAGAAGCGCAGAGACTCGCCAACTGCTTAATAACTGTAATTACCCTCTTCCCAAGTCGTTTTTTGTTTTACCACAGCACAACTACTCAGCCTCCAGCTCCAAATAAACTTCAACACAAGGAAGACCAAAAAAAACCAAAACCACTTCCCGCTCTCTATAATTTCATTAAAATGGCCACTTTTTGTTCTTTTTTTTGTATCAAAAATACTGAACACTTGATAAGCAACAGGCAGTGGGTACCTCCATTGCTCTAAGGTTTTTCAATACTATATCAATTAAAATATTTTTTTAAAAATTCCAAACCGTCAGACTTGAGACAGCAATTTACAGAACAATCTATCTCTTCATAAGGTACATAAAATGCATTAAAAAAAAAAAATCCTCTAAAAAGACTAAATGTCCCCATGTTCACATGGCTATTACTAGATGCAGTTAAGGAACCTAGACCCACCCAGTCATCAGCCACGGACGCGCGCAGAACAAACTGATGATTCCTCCTCACTTCGCAAAACGCTTGGTCAATGCTGCCAACTGCTACGTGAGAAACATCTCACATCTCAGTAGAATTCCTCCTCTCGGGGCTCAGGGAACACTGGCTGCATCCTCAGCCTGTGTCCTAGGATTGATGTGCCGCCATCCAGAGAGACCTGGAGAGGCTGGAGAGCTGGGTGGAGAGAAACCTCATTAAGTTCTACAAGGGCAAGTGTCGGGTGCTGCCCCTGGGGAGGAATAACCCCCTGCACCAGGACAGGTTGGGGGTGACCTGCTGGGGAGCAGCTCTGGGGAAAGGGACCTGGGAGTCCTGGGGGACAACAGGGTGGCCATGAGCCAGCGATGGGACCTGGTGGCCAAGAAGGCCAGTGGCATCCTGGGGGGCATCCAGAAGAGCGTGGCCAGGAGGTGGAGGGAGGTCNGTTTGTTACTTTTGTGATATGGAAAACCATAAATAAATCACGCTGTTCTTTTTTGTTATTTATGTTTGGGGTTTTTTTTTTCTAAAATGATTATTCGTTACCTGTCAGAACAGTGTCCTTTTTCCCATTCACTGGGAGCTCAAAGTGAATTGTCACTGCCAACTAGTGACAAGTATTAATAGCACACGGAGAATTATTCTGACTGATTTTGCCACTTACTCTTGAGCAAGATTAAAAGATCAAAAGCCCAGCCAATACAAATTAAAAACGTTATGAAATCCAGCTAGGTTGCACCTATTCTATAGATGCTTTAACATTATTACATGACCTTTAAAATCCCGAGGCAGAACCAATCTGAGATTCACATACAAGAAAAAATACAACATTTCGCAGATATTTAGGATGGGGGATACATATTACACTTTTACCAACAGAGATGGTGACTTTTGCCACCACTGTGATTTAATTTGCCAGGACTGACACCCTCCTACTACATGACATACGTTTTCCCAAATGGGAATCCCAAACAGGAATCACCTTTGGTAATCCTGAGTTATTAATCACTTATCCACCAGAAAGAAATCTGACTCCTTATAAATGACTCGGAGCTAAACTGCTACAAATGGATGGCTCTCCAATTTCTGCACACTTCAAAAACACAGAATAATGGAAGTGATAGTCAGAAACATCCAAGAGGTTTAGGAACACATGGTCATCTGGCAGACACGGAAAAGAACTGGCAATAAAATACAGATGAACCGAGTCCCTAACCATTCCTTGTTGCACGGGTTGAATTTTGAGGAGGTAAAAGTGTCCTTCGCTCACCCCACTAGTTTTTCTTCCCCCTCTTTTAGCTTGGCTAAATTTTTCTAGTCGTTACATTTGGAGGGGTGAGAGAGGGCAGGCCTCTGATCAGTGCTTCCAGGACTAATGTGTGTATTTCTCACTGCAAAAGACACTCTCGGAAATGAAGAAAAAAATCTAAGTCATTTTCTTAACCTCATGGCTCCCAGAAGGCAGGAATAAAAGTCCCATATTTTTGTCATCAGGATGATAGCAGCAATCTTCAGACCTGTGTGAGTCCACAAACATTTACCTGGCACAATTCCTGTAAGTCACAATAAAAAGATAAGCCCAGAGCAAATTCCATTTCCCTGGTAGTGTTTCTGTTCAGAGCTATTTCTGAGAAACCATAAACGCGAGTTGACTATTTAAACCCCTCTCAATAAGTGGCAAACTCTGTCTCTTTGTTGTGCTCTTCTTGGAAGCAATAGCACAGGCGTTAACAACAGCCAAGGTTACAGAAGCTTTTCCTCTGCTGACACTTCTCCGAAGGCTAAATCTCTTCTCCCAAGACGGAAGGTGAACTTTGGGTCTCCAGCAGGAACACACAGGTTTTGAGGTAAAGGAACAGGTCTTTTAGGTGGCTGTTTCACACTTCTACGCTCCATGTCAAGCAGTTGTTTAACCTGCGTGCTCCACAGCCACCTCTATTTGGCGACTGGGGACACTACCTCTGCTGTTCACTTCCAGAGCATTCCCAGGCAAACCACATCATTGTTTTGTCCTCATTTTTAAACCTCTGCAAAAAGGAAGATGATACAATTTTCCCTAAGTGGTTTGTCACTGGCCATACCCCATTAGGAGGCATCATTCGCTACCAGTGAAGGAGTCTCTAGATAAGCGCCTGAAAGAAAGCTGGGGAAAATCTTTACATTCTGCCCCTCACCTAGAGCACACTGCACAGCCAGGATGTGTCAGCTTAACGCAGCTTCAGGGATGCACAATCTGTGCCTTTTAATTGTCTTTCTCATCCGTTCTGTACCCTGCCTCTTCTCATCACTGTGAAAGGACAGCTCATTTTAAAAACTAATGAAAAGCTTTTCGCATTGTACAGCTACGTTTAGCAAACATATAAAACTGTGGAATCCATGACAGACGGAGATCTTAATAAAGAGTTAATACCGAAACAAAGCAAAAAGCATCAACCCATACTAAGACCTAAATACAAATGACAGAAAGTATTGCCTCTTATGTCTAAAACTGCTTTTGGTATCTCTGCATCTTGTAAAGCAATGTAATTCCATTTTCATTTTCATTTACTTCTCTCAATAGCTTTCCTATTTCCTCCCTTCGAGCTCTACATTATTTACTGATTGTGGAAAATACCGGTTGTTCCATTATCCCTTGTTCATGGCTAAGAAGCAAAAAGTTTCTCAATAAGGAAGAAGAAAGTTGAAAGAAATAGGGGGGAAAAAAATACCCCAACCTGAAACACCATTTGAAAAACCATTAATAGCCTGCAGATGGTGCCCACCTGCTGCACCAGAAGATGCTTCTATAAACCCAGAATGTTTCACTTTGACTTCACCAGAGAAATAATGGGTTGGGCCAAGGAGCAGCAAGGCAGGTGGTGAGATGGCAGGCGGAGCTGGGGTGCAGCGCTCCTCCCTTGGGCTCCAGTGGTTCCTACAGGAAGGACAAGTTACCCTGAGCCATTCCATACCTCCAATGAGTGATTTCAAGAGCTCTTAAAAGCAGAAAGCTGGCACCACAGGAAGATTTGAGACACCTGCATGATGAATAAAACATCTGGCACATTTCAGGAACAGCTGAATCCCTGGTTACAGAAAGGAGACATAAGAAGCAAAAGTTCATCTCCCATTTTTTGCTGTCTTGAAAAAGCCAATCTCTCCATGTCCCACTATGCTACCTGTAAAAAACAGAGTGCCATTTTGAGATTTTCCTTCCTTTTTCCATCCTTTCAAGTAAGATTTAGAGAATGGGAATAATCTGAGGACAAATGATTCGCCTGAGGACCATCACAAAATCCGTGGCAGAGAGAGGACGTGTACGTAGCATTCCTAAATCCCAGCCTCATCCCTTACTGGCAAGAGCAGCTCCCTCTCAGAACCAGGTACAAAGTTCTTCCGTGACACTCAGGAGCACCAAGAAGAAATTTCACATATCTAAACGAGGAAATCTAAGTAGTCTATGTGGAGCTCATCTACTATCTGATCATCTTCGAACACCCTAATTTAGGGAATTTAGCATTCTAACATCCACAACTTTCCAAACAGTGCCATTTTCCCATCCTCTTCTAAGTCATAAAACCTGTACAGAAAAAGCTGCTGTTGCTAACAGTAACTGCAAGTATAATAAACGACTTGAGAAATATCACCTGTAGCACTGTCTTATATGGGCAGTTTAGGCAGCGTGATCATTAATCAGAACTTGTCAATACACTGCAAGATAAACCACTTTTAAAAAGCTCTCTCGGCTCTTGCCCTTTGTTAGCTTCTCTCTGAGCAACTTTCAAACACACTTTTGAGTTGCCTGAGCGCAAGCCAAAAGTCTCTTCATCCCCTTCCAAACGCAGAGAGGTAACTTTACAGGGAAAAAAACACAACTTCTTTTCTGGGAGCCATAAGTCTATTCCTATGGGACTTTTATGGGTCAATTGGATTAATTATGGGACAACTAGATTATTTAAAAATCTAATTGCCTCCATATAGGCTGGGTCATCCATAGCAGTGCACAGACCTCCATCCTTCACCGGAGCACCCAAAGGAGTCTGACAACAGACCATTGCCTTGATTTTAATAGTCAAGACGGAAGACAGGTAGGAACTAAAATGAAAAAGAAGTTCAATTAGAGCTAATACTAATAGGAAAAGAATGCTTAATGAAAGCCAAATCCAAGAGATGCAGATATGAAGACGGAGAAGTAGCCGAACAGAGAGAACTTTGGCACTCGTAACAACCGAACTGACCAGGAAACCAAACACATTCAGAAATAGCACAAGCGATGGTAGAAGCTGGTCAGAAACGGGAAGACTGGTTCGCTTTCCAAGGGGAAGACAAATGTATTACTCTTTGGAACTCCTGACACGAAGCCCTCTGCAGCCGGAGCCAAGGGATTTCTGTTCTTACTATCTTCCCCATGAATCCCCAGTCCCAGGCTGAGCTATGAACCCACGTGGCTCTCGGTCCCATTTTCTCCCACAGCGAGGAAGAGGAAGATGCTGCGCCATGGGAGGTGCTGCAGCCAGGGAGCCGTACCCACCCTGGGGATGGGAGAGAAACCTGCACGAACCAGCTGCCAGAGCCCCCGAGCAGAAACACTCCAGGCTTAGAAAAGTCTGATACAAATCCCCTTTTCTTTTTCCTCCAGTGTAAGGGAGGAAAAAAACTTCACTTGAAAAAATCCACACATTTTTTTCAAGAATAAAATAAAACATGGCAAAAAAAGATACTGAGATTGTGCCAAGTTATTTATCCACAGAAAGCCATTACAAACAAATTTTTTTTACCAGTACTACTACTCAAGACAAGAAATGACATCCAACTTCTTTAGCCAACAAAAAATGTAGCCTGAGACAGTCCTATGAAACTACAGAGACTGGCATAAGCTCACTTTTTTTGTTGTTTTCAAGATTTTTTTATATACTGAAATCAGGACAAAGTTCAAGAACATAACAGCACTTCCAGAAAGCTACCCAATTTCTACAGAAACAAATGTTTATGAGAGAAGAGAGATTTGACTGTTCACCTCTTTTTAATCCTGAATTCCTGAAATACAGACTAAGGCCATACTGGTTTAAGTCCTGCAGTTGCCAAATTCAGTCCTTACTAGAAAAATGTCATCTAGCACTAAGTATACACAAATAATCACAAAAAGAAAGCGTGGAGACAATTGTTAATTTAGGGCAATAAACACCAAGCTCTATAACAAGGGAAAATAGCAAAGGGAAAAACCTTGCAGAAAAAGAGATGGAGGGATGCATGTGTACGGTTCAAACTGGAGAATTCCCAGCCCGAGCAGCACCCTGTGCCTCCCAGACCTCCTGGCTGTGCGGGAACCACATGTACGGATGAAGTGAAGCCACACAAGAGCAGCCTCAGCTTTCCAACACCTAAAATCACAACACAAACCTGCAAGCACAGGTTCCCAGGTTGATCCAAAAGCAGCAGTGGTTGGGGGTCTGTGGAGCGGGTATACAGTGCATAGAAAATCTGGAGCACGGACTATTCTGTACTACAGAGCCGTAGAAACGCCTGTCCTGACGGCCACTTGGAGAAATTGTCACCTCACTTCACCCTTGTTAAGCTACTACAAGATACTGAATATTCAGATGGAAAAATAGATGGTTAAAATTTAACAGATTATCTCTGCCCAGGATAAAAATATGCTAAGGGATATGGAACAAAAAGATTAATTTTTTTTTAAGCTACTTTTAATTATCCTCAGAAGGTTCTCTTCATATGATCCTTTAGAGCCAGTGTTTCACGTGCATGACCCACAAATTCTCCCTACACGCGACTTGTTTTCCTCTACTGTGGTTCCAGGTTACTAAAACCAGTCAAAGGAAGAAGCATGAGACAAAAAAAGCACAGCTTTATATATACATATATATATAATCTGCTTGCATACAGACATACTCATGGATAAAAACAACCAAGTTCAAGCTACATTCAAGTTTAGGCTTGCTCTGGGGATGACAGGGAGTGACAAGGACAAAGTCAAAGGGAAGCACAGTCGGGTTTTATTATTATTATTCATTTAACTATTGCACGTTTTGCACACTGTGATTTTTCTGACGAAGCACTGATGCTGTTACTGTACAGCCTGCAACAGGAATTACTCCCTGCGATAAACCTGAACTGTTTTTTCTTCCTCCTTCTCTTCTTTGAAAGAAATATAAATGAGTCAGATGATCAATTTTGTAATTTGCAGTTGCCAAGCAGCTTTGAAGCAATTTAGTGATTTGTATACTTATTTCCTCTCTGTACTGATGGCAGGAGATGATATAAGGATATTGAGTCTTAATAATCTATTCATTCCCCTGATCAAACCGAGAGAACTAGAATCAGAAGTATCTTTTTGATGTTAATTCTGTTTGCACAAGAGCCTGTTTTTCTGTTGTGCATTGTCTCGGCGTTCATTTAAGAAAGCTCTGGAAGACAAAAGCCCAATTTGAAAAAGTAGCCAGACACCCCTCCACAGACATCCTCCCTCATCTATAGACTCGCACTCATCCTATTCCGGAAATTTAAGATGCATTAATTAAAATGGTCAAGTTCATGAACATAAAAGAAATGGGAGCATTGCCATTCAGAAGTGAAGTATCTTCTGTTCACTGCAGTTTAATCCTCCTTCAAGGATTAGCGTCAACAATAGCATTTAAATTCACTAAACACCTTATCAGATTGGCATTTACCCAACTATGAAACATTTATCATAACACCGAAAGCCTGTATCTAATTCTTTTCATCCACACACACACCTCAACATCATTTTGTAGAAGAGGTCTTCTACGCAGCGCTCCCCTGGTGACAGGATGCCAAGGAAGGGGGCCAGGAGCTCGCTGGAGATGTCACTTACAGCCACTGCAGAAACACGCGCGCGAGAATCGGGACCGGAGGCCACTCACAGCCCACTCCAGCCATTGACCGACTGGGGTTCAGCATCCTCCAGGGCTCCAGCGGCATTATCCACTTACACACAAATAGAGAAGACGTTGAAAACTGAAGTCCTTATTTTTGTATTAACCAAAATAAATAGCATCCTTTCCCCTAATCCTAACATTGATTTCTTTGCAAGCAGCAGCACGTCTTTTGTTCCTCTAGCAGATCTTGCTTGTGTTGCTTTTTAGAAACGCCAGGCGTGTTTTTTCACAGAAAAATACATAAATTTTAAGGTTGAAAACAAAAATTTGGAGAAAAGCAGAGAGGAGGTGAATACAGAAATTGTTGAAATGTAAATCCTTTACCCTACAGCAAGCTACAGCGGGAGCTTCACCTTTCCCAGCCAGGAGGCCAAGGAGATGGTGTTTGTGCAGCTGCCGGAGATCCGAGCGCTCCTACGACTCTTCCAGCACCTTTAGAGAAATTCAGTCCCAACCGAAAGGAATGCGGTACCTGCTGCCGCCTGAATGGGAGCCACTGTGCCGCCGCAGAGCTCCCAACGTCCGGCACCTCTGATCCTTAATTAGATCGCTGTAATTGAGGAGCTCGTACTTCGGGTTAAAGGACGCACTCGCGTTTCAGATAAGAAGCAGCGGGCACAAAAAGTATTTCTGAAAGAAGAATCAACTCCTTCAGGAATTAAAAAAAGGACAGTGTTTATCCACAAGTAGCTTTGTGAAACTTTTTGATAGATAATCCCAAGATATAGGTATGTCTTATCTCCTTGTTCTCAAACAATTTCTATTATATTCCAGTCTTTTAAGTTACGTGGCTATCTTCAATGTTCCTCTACGACAGAGGTGAAAAGCTTTAATTAGGTCACACGGTTCTACATATCAAACATTTAATTTACACACACAATAAATGCTTGTTAACTTGTTACTTGGTGCTATTTCTTGCTGCTGTTACTACATAAATAAAATCCAAAGTGGTCCCTCTGCCAATGATTGTTCCATGAAGTACGTAACACAGAACTTGTTCTGAGCTAAATTGAAAGATTTCAGGAAAAAGGGCTCCTGTCTCTTCCCTTGAGGGTCTATGACACGGCTTAAGAGATCTTTAAAGCACTTGAATTTCTGAACAGTCTGAATTTGGAGGTTTCTGACTTGGTTTGGTTTTTTTCCTTTTATTTTTAAAACTAATTTCTACGTCTTCGAAAGTGGGAAATTGAGGGGAAGCATCAACAAGACATTAACCCCAGAGACACAATGTTGACAAATAAGGTAAAATCTGATCTAATGAAGGATTTACTGAAGTTCCCAGGTGCGGAGGGTAAAACGGCAAGCGAGAAAGGACCCAGAGTAACCATTTGTGCAGAAAAGTAATCTGTCTCAAAGGAAACAGGAACTCGGTAAAGATTATTACTATTTCAAAGCAGAATGTTGTTAATATTGATTCATTCCTGCAGAGATGAACGAAAAACTCTGAAAGCCAGAGGTGTGTAATACTTCAACACTACCAAGTTAGGTAACATTAACACACACCCAAAAAGATGTAATTTTGCTGGTTTATTTGTTCAAGATGTTTTTCGAGGAAGGTATCTCTCTAGGCTCATTTAATTTTCTGTTATTAATTCTTTAATAATGGTATTATTATTAGAAGCAGGGAGAGGCCGGGGGTAACAGTAGACTCGGCACCCAGCTCTTTGAGCAGACAAACACCAATATCAGCCCACACAAACACACCGAGCTCTGATCTATGGCCCAGTATAAATGGGTTTTAATCCTTATACAGATTTAAGGAGAGCTGCACAACATCTGGACTCTGTAGGGTACAGATCTACAGGGGGTTTAGATAAGACTGAGTAACTGAAAAGCTGGCTAGCAATATTTTTCTCTATGAATATTCAACGTGATAGAAACGGAAAAGCATAAAGCTATGGATGTTCTTTATGATGCATTAAATACCCCCACAAATCTCCACGTTTTCCAAAATACACAACATGAAGAGGTAACACAGGATCTATCCTATTTCTGGTCGCGCCCCTACAAACTCCTGACGCTAGAAAATCCCTGGGACTTTTGGACGCGTTCCCTGTGCGGAGCCCATTTCAGAGCCGTTCATATCTCGTGTGGCTTTTAGCACTGACAACAACCAAAGAGCGGGAGCAGCACTATACCTGTAAGCATTTCCATGAGAGAGGGCTTTTAGCTTCAAATCTGTCAAAAGCCAGGGACGCGTGCCATATATTCACTTAAGAAAATATGGAATATTTTGGAATATATGGAATGGTTTTGTTTTAGCAGGTGTCTCCCTATGCTGCCAGACCTGTGCAGAGCACCCAGTTCTGCAAACGGTTATGTCCAGCTCAAGAATTTCCATCCACAGGATAAGGAATCTTTAGCCAAAATAACAAAAGAAAATTAGGTACGTAAAGAAAATGTCCACCAGTTCTCTACAGCAATCTCATTTCGCACTGGATGAAACCCTTTTTTTTAGAGAGACCCAAACTCCAGAAAGACACTGTAACAGCCAGTCATTACCAGAGCCATTTGGATGCTTGCTTACATCGAAAAGACTCAGATTAAAACAACATTTTTTCAAAAGAAAATAACCCAACAATAAAAGAGATGCAGAGTGAATTACGTTAGATTTCTTTCCTGGAATTCTGAGATGTCCTAAAAAACCCAAATTACTTCTGAATGAAGCAATCGGTGCTGTTTCACAGGTAGGCATGAAGTACTTTGCCTCCTTTCTTAAAAGCTTCATTTCAGTTTTGTATTTTCACAACAGAAAGTTGAGTTTTTCCTTAATTATAATTTTCCAGACCATTTAGTTCCTCATATGGGTTGCTGTCATTCTCTTCACCGAGGAAGAAAATAGGAAACAATCTTTTTCTCCTCCCCCCAACAGCCCTTTCATGTTACGTACACAGAGTTTCCTCACTGAAAAAATCTTACATGAATTCATGGACTGTGTGGCCAGAAGGTGGTCACGACATGCCATTACAATCTGATTAGACGAGACCATTTTTAAAAAGTATCTCCAATTCTGTCCCGACCACTCACTCATGCTCTCACAACATCCTTTTCCCATGTGGTGGCACAAATTTTCTTTGCGTGGTGACTTGGTTTGGGTAACGAATCCAGCTTAAGAGCACCTCAAGAAAGTGAATT
Source organism: Rhinoptilus africanus (assembly GCA_013400135.1). Taxonomy (NCBI): domain Eukaryota; kingdom Metazoa; phylum Chordata; class Aves; order Charadriiformes; family Glareolidae; genus Rhinoptilus; species Rhinoptilus africanus. The sequence goes on from VXBO01013619.1 coordinate 124,043, forward strand.
AATAGGTTATTTTTTCCGTTAGATCAGTTCCATTAGTTGTCTCGCTGTTACACAAACAGCTATGCCAGTACTACCATTATTTTCAGAGGTGATCTGCGGCATTTGGAGTTAACCTAACTGACGTACCATGAAGCTGAACCCTATGTCAGTCCAGGGACATCATCTCCTCTCCCAGGGAGACATTCATACTTTAATCAGAAAGTTGTACTTTCCCGGCTTCCCCCGCTGTACCTGCCTTCCAACTTAGGCAACACATAAGGAAGAAACCCTACAGACCAGAGCTTCGGTATTTGTATTTCATATATAACGACAGAAGGCGAAATATCTGCAGGGTGCTTGAGGTTGAAGCTCAATTACTTGGCATGGCAGATAATGTAGCAAGGATGATTCCATGTTTTAAGAGACGCCCGACAGTTTTTTTCATGATTTAAAAATAAAACTCTCCTCTTTGCTCTTCGGTATGGCAAAATCCTCTCAAACAGTAAATCGATTTCTTTCCTAAAGCTTCTTTGTATTCTCCTCTTTGTGCTCATACCACTTTGTTACTGCACGGATGACCGGCAGTTCTGAGCACTGCACAATACTATTTCTGAATGCAGGAGAGCTGCTAAGTAAAAAGCAACACTGGTACTCTCCAAAATAGAAAAAGGAACGTTTAGCCTCGCACAGCCCCAGAGAGGTGATGTTCCATAGAGGCACTGGCCCCCCAAAACCATCCCATTTGTTGAAACTCCCTTTTTCTACCCAAAGATTTGCAAGCGTCGTCTAACACCGGCACGTACCCTTTGTAGCTATATTTCTATGTTCCATTCTACAGGAGCATCAGGAGATGAGAAATACCTTCAGAGCTACATGAGGACGTGGTGTATCTTGAGGCAGAGCTCTCGGCGACAGACGTTCTAAAGGCCTCAGTAGCTATCAGTGTCCTTGTCCTCAACTGCCTTCAACTTTTTGTCCCTTCCTAACAAGACAAGACATTCTGAGCGGGAGCCTCTGAGCACAGTACACTGTTCAAAGTCCTTCCATAATTCAGTAGGCCCACACGCCTTGGTCTCCCCACTACAGGCTGATCCGAATATCCCTGAAGGCCAGAGAGAGATTTCATCAATTTTTAACAAAACTAGAATCATGCTTCTGGTAGGGCTGTACCTGAGGTCATAGATTTGCTCCCATGATTCTGGAAACCTTGAGGAGTAACAAATCCAACATTTATTTAGCTAAATGAAGAATAAGCTACAGATAGAATCACTGTCCACCATCCATCAGGAAATCCTCTTTTGAAGGACTTTCAGGCTGCTAACACAGCGTCCAGCACCCGCCTCCTCTCCAGCTTCCTAAAGCCCTTCTGTTGTTGAAAGCCACCAGAAGATGCAATGCTGACAGAACTAATGGCTGGCCGAACAGATGGCGAAGAAAAGTTAATTGATCTACTGGGGCAGAATGAGTTGGCCTTGGTGAGGAGAATATGCAAAGTTCCATAATGAACTTTCATTAGCCATGGAGAAAGCTCTGTCACACGTACGGATTCTATTATGTGCATTTCATGATGCAAATCCCAATTCCAGCTTAATGACTTCTTGTATCCAGTTCAGAAATCCTAGCTCCTTAAAGTTGCTATGAAAAAAAAATATCTTAAAGCTTTTCCTTTAGTTTTTTCCAAAGTGAAATTTCTTCTGAGCCACCCACCTCAGAAATAAACCCACAATTTTTACACTGAAGAACAAGACTGTTTCCCTAGTGCCTTTTTTTTAGTTTTCCTTTTTTTAAAAAAAAGTCTTTGTTAAAAGGAAAAGCATTTCTATATTTTGTTGAATTTGGTCTTCTCCAACAGGAGAAAAAGAAACCACTAAGAAGGATGCTCAAAAAAATCAAAAAACAGAGCATTGACAGCAACATCAGGGTTACTCTGAAAAACACACTGCAGACACATCCATGTTGAAAAATATAGTACATTTTTAAGTCCTCACAATAATTTTAAAAAATAATCCAATTGCTAGGAATCACTAAGGAAAAGGATGGTCAGATATTTCATGTAATATTCAATTCTGGGGTGTTGTTTGTTGGGGTTTTTCTTCAGATTAACATACTAAAAACACACAGGCAAAATAAAAAGAAAACTCTGCAAACCTGGATCAACAGAAAAAAAACACCTGTATTTCTACTGAGGTTGTTACTCTTCCAGCCTTTGAGGAATTAAACTTAAAAGATGTCTTTCTCCATATCAGGCAGAGTATCAAACCTGTTGCAAACAATCCCGAATCTTTAAAGAGAGAACAAGATCAAATGAAGCCCTTGAGCACAGGGACGCAGTTCAAAACTCCCTGCAAGTAAGGTAAGTTTGGTTATTTCCCTATTTTTATTTTCTTTTGGAATAAGATGATGTTTGCTAGAATTATACCGGTGGACAGCAGAGTGGATGTATTAGCTGAGATGCTAAAAATATCAGCAGGATATAGTTATTGCAGGAGAAGTGTGCAATGCGGGCTATTGTAGCAGATGCTGCTCTAAACCCTGGCTTCAATAGATATATTTAAACATATCACGTATCATGTGTACATATATTTAATGATAAACAAACTTCTCTGAGGTCAGGAGATTTGAATTTGCCTCCAACAATTAACATGCTTCTCTCAACCAAAGACTAACGAAAAATAAAGGAAATAAAAGCTCTGTTGGACCGACAGGAACTTTTTGCCAAGATAAAAATCAACAAGGTTCTGCATAAAATTCATTCTATAGGAATGAGTTTTTAAATAGCTACATGTGGATTACTAAAATAAGAGCCTTTCCAATAGCATTCCAGAGATAAGACAGAGACTGGCTCAGACTTTGAGAGACAGGACAGCCATTTCCAGAGCAGGGATTAATACAAAACCCTGGTGGCACGTAAGCACCTGAGTTCCTGCAGCAGCTCTCCGGGATGCCGGGAGCAGGTCTGCAGAAGGCCTCACTGGAATTAAAAGGCGAACGTCATTCAGGTGAAGATGATATAAATGAAGCATAATATTCCTATCCACCCCAACCGCTCCCATCCCTTTTCCACTCAACAGAAAGATGATTTGTAGAGCACATATCCCCCCCTCCGCCGTAAGAGGATGTACAGCGTTATGGTCACTACTCCAGGAAAAAGGTAGGAGAGATAAAATAAAACAATCACTGCAGGAATAAGATTTATATAATACATAATTAGGATCGTTGTCGGTGGAAAAAAATAATTAAAATATACGCCACAGTGTATAAAATTTTAAATTTCCATTTTTTCGGAACCAGGCACCTAGTGCTTCATTTTCCCATACAGGGAGACAACAGGGACTCTTCTTAAAAGCTGCTCATCACCCTCAGCTTTTACAGATAGCGCTCTGAGGAGTATTATTAATCCACATGCTGCTGCGTGCAGCACAGGGCTGAGGAACTGCTCGCCTCAGCGCTGCTTAGCATGCTGAACTCACCACCTCGCAAAAAAGGGCCATTATGAAGGATATTTGTGAATGCCAGCAGGGTGCATAAAAGCTCTGAAAAAGCCCACGTGCGGGGAAGGTAAGGCAGGGAAGGGAGGAGAGCAATGATCCAGAGACTCGTCTTTCTCTCTGGCACTCGCTATAGGTGACCTCTACGCGCGGCAGTTCATTCTTCTGTCTCCCCACAAATCTCTAGCATGGGAGCAATGAGGCCAAGTCCTTCCAAATGCGCTGATGAAAAGTACTCTAAGAGGCATTTGGAGATTACTGAGGAAAAAGTTTAAACTTCATTCCAGGTCCAGGATCAGCTGCGCATCTAGAGCCAGGTTCTCTGAATGGACCCACACCTCTATCTATGGAGCATCCATGCAGTTTTTCAGACCAGTAAGTAACATTCTTAATCATCTTCTGACCTCCTGCGTAACGCAAGCGACACAATTTCATCTAGCAACTTCTGCAGTCAACTCCACAACTTATTTTTTAATAACACCATATATATTTTATCCAAACTGTCACGCAGGCCCTCCGAGATGGGAGAGCAAAGACAAACATCACAGAAAAGTTTACGATTCCCTTACTCAGAGGATTTCCGCTCTGCACTCATTGTTTTTGGCAGACTTACTGGTGGGAGTTTTTCTTCTTTCTCCTTGCTTATAAATATTCCATGCAGACTTTTAATTAGAGCAGCATGTTTGCTGGCTGAGACAAAAAGAAATTGGATACCCCCCTACCATTTGGGCTTCGTTCATCTGGATGGACTTACACTACTAGATAAGCATCCAAGCTCTGCATGAATAAAGCAGAGGACATTTGATTGAATTAAAAGTTGAACTGCTCTTACCAACAGGTGCAAATCATAGTTTGGGAGCAAAACAAATATTTGATCTGGTGTTCCCTTTAATTAGCAACTGAAGGAAAATGCGCACTTTTTAGGCTTTTGTTGTCTGGGTTTAAACTGGTTTTGTAAAATGCCTCATTCGACGTGGATTTTTTTTATAGAGTTGCCCAAATCAGTCCCAGAAAGCACTGGGGTCTCACTGACCACCACTTCCACGTGAGCTAAGCAAAAGGAACTCTACAGGGAAAGATGAAGCAAAAAAAAAGAGATGCAGAGAAGCAAACCCACAAGCAGCATTCTAACCACAAAATACAATAAAAGAGAGTATTAAAGCAGAAGAGTTCATATTTTAAGGGCACCTAAAAGAAAAAAAAGAAACAACTAAATGGAGGTTCAGACTTCACTTTTCAGATTCATACGCTTATTATTGGGATAAAATCTACGTCATCTACAATGTCAAACTGACCACATGCAACTTGGAAACTTTCAACAGCCTACAGGAAGTAAATTACTGGATTATTTCCTCACGATCATGGAAACCTGTCCACGTATTGTCACTTCAACAATACTCCAGCATTAAAGTTCCTACTTGTTTAATTCTTTTCAAAATGTTGTCATGTTCTACATGGGTTAGTTTCATTGTCCCATTTTTCCAGTTCCTAAATGGTTCCCCCTTAGCACCTGCTACTGGGATACATGGCCAGGATTTCAGAGCACAGCACTCTAAAGACAGACAAAAAACCCAGCACTTTGGAAAATGCTCACATTTCAAGGTGGAATTGTAAAAAAGCTTCCTCAGAGAGTAAGAAGCGTAATTCTGACTTTTTGCTTTTGAGTCTTACTTTTCGATCGTCTTCAGACAATTTTAACGTGTTCTTCCATAAGAGTGATGCCTTCTTTTGCTTGTGGGTACCTGATTAAAGTTTCATTATTTATTTTTCTTAAACAAGTTCTCTCATGTGTTAGGACTCTCCTAAAACATATTAGTCAATGCAAGCTTGATTTTCCAGTTCCTGCTGTCTTGTCCGTAATCAGTTGTGCTTTCCACCGAACTGATATCTCAGGATTTGCCACTGGTTCCTACATGTTACAAATGTATGTCGCTAGCAAGAAGGGAAAAGAAATCCCAACAACACACACCCCAACTTGCCCTTGTCGCCAGTTCAGCTTTTTATCTTTTGATTTAGTTAATTGATTTACAAATTATGGCAATCAAAAGAATGCATTGATTCCATCAAGCCATTTAACACCCTGCCCTACTCAGAAGACTTCGGGCACTGGATTGCATCCAGTCCGAAGAATGACAATAAATCACTCTGAATTTAACTGAAATCACTCTAAAATAAACTGAAAATTGAAACAGCAAAATTAAGAATTTCTACAGCACGTTTCATGTGGGATGCCTTAGCTGTGACTCTGTCACCTTTCATTTCCAAATTGGGCACAGACCCATATCTCACAAGTGGACACACCGACATGCTGCAAGTAAAAACGAGATAGTTTTCCATCCACTATTCTACTCCACCGAAGGTTAACCTTCATCATTGACACGCACCTATAGTTCTTACAAACTTCCTCTTCCTGCCTAGCTACCATTTCTACACTGGACTAACAACCTCAACTCTGTTCTCACGTAAAAATACACATACGGGGGGATGAACACTTAAATATACAAACCATTTGGTTGCTGGAGCATTCTCTCTTGCAAGCCCTTCCCTCCTAACTACAGTTCTACCTTCTTTATAGCACAGTTGCCCAATAAGACTGTTTTTTTCTTTTGCTTGTGTTTTCTACATTTATCCCAGTGCTTCCTGTATTTTCCTAACGCATTGTTATACATTATGTACATCCCTGATATTTAAAGCCCTAATTTTTACTTTTTAAAAGTGTACAGCCTTGCACAACTCCGTGTATTACAACTGCACTGCCAAAGCAGTTATTTAGTCTCTATATCGCAAGGAAGATGGGGTTCACGCTGGGTACCACAAGTCACGGAAGCTCTTTTCTGAGAAATTCAGACCCTTTCTGGCTCTCAGACTCGGGTATTCCCAACAGAAAGGAGTGATGGGCACTAGAGTCAAGGCACAACCGTGGCATACACAGGACAGCTGCTGAGACACCACGGTGTAGGACATGAGCACCAGACACACAAGCATTCAGAAGGATAAGCACGTGCATCTATTGTGGTAGGCATAAGATTTTATTATTATTATTATATTATTCTAGTGTTTCTGCTAAGGTTTTTTGGGTTTGTTTTTGGGTTTTGGTTTTTCTACATTTCTCAGAGTCTCATATTTTATGTAACTATTTTCTACCATTACAAACAGATAGTTTCGCTGTTGTTATTCTTTCCTCTTTCTTTCATCAGAGATCTTTATGCCCTGAAGAAACAACAATAAGAGGAATTTGGAAAAGACACATTTGAAAGGCATTCTTTCTATAACCCAGACAGACAATTACGATATAGAAATTTATCGCTCAGCCCTCTTTATTCTCTACAATGCCTCCAATTCACAAGACGTGCTCAGTTTTAAGTGCGTTCATCTTCCAGCAGTTTAGACCCCAACTGTTTCCATTAAGACGGGCAAGCTATAAAACGCTGCCGATGCTCTAACGGATAGTTCCAAAGGGCAGTGGCATGTTGGATGCTTAAATTTACCCTAAGTCTGAATAACAGAACAAACTTTTCCATACGCCACCACCTGAGCGACATTCAGATAAGTTACCTGGCCCACAGAGAGCTAAGAGCGCTGCTTGGGGGCTCGTTATTCTCCTGTGTGTCCAGGACACACAAATGTGATTTGGAGTAGGTATTTCATATGCAAATGTGCGGTGACTTTCTGCATCACTGGCAGAACGAAGGCAAGAAAAGCAGCTGTTGAGGAGACAGCATGTCATATTATTTATTCATGAGCAACTGGATGGAAAAATAGATGGGCCTTCCACTGTAAACGGCAAGATAAATATAAGGGTAAGCGATTATATACTCTACCCAAAAACTCCGCTCACCATTGATATATTGGGTCCTCTAAGTCAGTCTTATAGAAGCCGTATGGGAACCTGAACTTGGATTTGTGCTGGAAAACGCTGACAGACAAAACTGCCTTTCAAGGGAAAACCAAGTAGTCATAGTCATCAACAAAACGCCACCACTAATTCCACTGCCCACAGGAGGAAATTACTGGGTTTTATTGAAAAATTAGTTAACGTTACTCAGAAACAAACCCTGAGAGGCAGTGGCCCAAAACAGCTTGACAGCCTTATAAAACAGGTGTTTTGCTTGACTCAAGTGAAAATTTACTACTACAGGAGTCACTTTGGTGTGTCCAAAATTCCTACTACCCTGGATGTGATTTCCCGTTACATAGCGCCCTTTTACATCGCTGTGACGCTGCCGGAAGATACAAACGCAAGGTGAGCCACCCTTCTGCGAAGCCTCTGATTTCACGTTGTTTGAACAACTTGTGTGTGTTGATGTCTCCTCACTCGCTGCAGAAGGCTTTAGAGTGATCTGTTTGCATCCCCATGAATCCTAAACGTCAGAATACTTTTAATTTTGCAACTGTTCTATCTAAAATCTGATCAAATGCCCACAAACAGTCTAATTTTTTCACGCCATGTAAAGCAGTCACAGGTGCACGCAGTGAGTTAGTGAATCTCTTGTCTATGAGGCTCCTCTGTTACAACTGATTTTTAGCAATTTGGAATGTCAAATTTTCTTAACATATTCCCTGATGCTCAAAGATGATTTGACTGGAGTAGGTCAACTCAGGTAATTAAGGACTAAAACAGACCACAACATTTCTTAACCAAAGTGAGTCATCTATAATGGACATCTGATCTGTAATTACCTAACATGTACGGACAAATCTGCAAAAGGTGAAAATGTAGAAAAAGAAAAATAGGCAAGATTACCATTTGTGCCAATGCTCCTTTGTACACTCTAACAATGCAAAACAGATCTAAAGCACGCATAAATGTACGCCCATTTATAAAAATCCCATGATAAACTCAAGAGCATGCCCAGAAATTGCCACATATAGGAAATTACAGTCCCATCGTGCATTACAATACGGCGTTTGATTTCCAAGAATCAAATAGCTGAATTTTGAATTTACACTGTATTTTCATTTCTCTCATTATCAAGCTCAATTCCCGTGGAAGGTACAGAACTGATGAGCCTTACAGCTAATTCAGCTCCAGTTTAGTTAACTGAGGCAGACAAGACACCTGAGACTGAAATGCTAAAAAAGAACCAGGCTGGGACCCAGCTGAACCAATACCCGCTTTTCTCGCAGGACAATGGACGAGCCATTCACTTGCAGCAAGTTTTGATCATTACCACTGACTGTGAGCCCAATTCCACCTCCCGACCCACAGGTAGAAACTCCAGCTCCATTATCTGGCCGCTGTGCTGCCAAGTAGGACTTGAGATCCCGTAACGTAACGGATGATCTCTATTTCATTTGTGCAGCAGGGAAAAGAGGTCAGGGAAAACAGAAGCACTAACGCTGGCTGGCCAGCATCCTTTCTTCTCCAGCACACGAAGGGAAACTGCCCTATTCCTGGGAAGATACGGGGGTAGCAGCAAGAGAGGGGGCACTAGGAGCTGACCCTGCGTCCGCAGCAGAGCAAAACAAGAAGTGAAGTCGATGCCATGTTGTGAAAAGAGCAGAAAGTGACAGTGGTCACTAAAGGGAGATTACTGGCATCTATTCACCCGCCTCCTGGAAGCAAAAAACCTAAACAGGTACGAGTTTCCATCAGAAAGTAAATTAGGACTTGAACTAACATCTGGTGTTGCCATTATCATATTGCTTACAGATTATAGACAGGATGCGGCTAGACACTTGGGCAATGAAAGAATCCCTGTGGGGTTTGATATTCTGCAGAGAAACAAAGAGGTCTTTACACCAGAGGTCTGACGAGGACACATGTCCTGTCCCCCAGCCCAGCCACCCACGGGATGCTCACACATTGAGGTCTGAATGCCGACGCCAAGCACGTGCTCATACTTCAAACTTAGTGTTTGTTCAGCAAACCCAGGCTTGCCGGCTAGTCTCAGCCCCAGTTTAATTCTTAGCACAGACCTAAAAAGCATTTCACGGAAAAAAGCACATCGGAAACCATAAAAATTAGGGTCCTTGTTCTCATAATTTTCTCTCAGTGTTCCACCCCAGGCAAAGAAAATCATTTGGCTTTACAACGAATTCTGCTCTAAGTCAAGTGTTATTAAGGGCTTCTTCATATTGTTTATCACAGGAATCTAACTTGATGTCTTCCTGAGCACTCCTATGAATGTTTGTTTATTAAAAGGTACAAGTGTCACTACAGCCCGATGAGCATCACAGCGACAAGCTCTCTTTAGTTACAGAACTAATAACACGGGACCAGAGTAGAGCTACAGACATAACCTCGTTTGACAGGAGACCATGGCTTCTACGCTACACAATTAGGGACTCAGTCTTAATGCCGTATAGCAAAATAAAGCTAAAACCACAGTGCCCATGGGGCTCAGGAGCAGCAAGTTATTTTAAGGTACTGTTGGTAGGTACTATTCTCCAGTGCCTTGCCCTTACGCAGTCATTTTTACCACGCAAAAACCAGCAGACATTGCGACTAATGCTATGAAGCGGTGTTTTTTAACTGGCACTTACTAAGGTTTGAAATCTTGCTGAGGAACCCTCCTTTTGCAAACAGAAATCCCACATACGGGGGTGGGGGGGGAAATGCACACGTGAATCTCTAAGGAACTCTGAGGCCTTGGCAAACCACGACAGTACCACACCAACAGGTTTTGTATCATTGTAGTCTTTTTAACAACCGATTGCAAAGCCCTTAAACTTGGACCAGTACTATTATCTCCGGTTCATACCTGGTGATAAAGCAGTGAAGTGAGAGATGAAGACTTCAGAAAGCACCAGCAAACACGGCACCTGCAAGTCTCAGTCGCGTGCTGTAGCCCACAGCCTATAAATAAAGAGATTCATAGCATCAGCAATAACAATTTGGGGACCTTTAATTAACAAGCATTCTTAAATAGCCATAACAGGAGTTACTTCTTCTGAATCCATATATTAGGCCTGCCTTAACTCCTTTTATTAAAGCACATTCCCACACAGGCTTTTCCTGAAAGGCATAAAAGGCTGCAGTGTCAAATACCTTTGCCCGCAGGATTCAATCCCTGTGATCCTTTCCTGATGAGCTTGTAATGTATTAAAGAAACAATTCCAACTCTCCATAAAAAAAGAGAGCAAGTTTCTCAAAGTAAGAGCACATTATTTCACGAGTAAAAAAAAAAGAGATACACAATTTAATCTCCAAAAATTAGCATAACTTTCCTATTATTCTAGAGGCTGCTCGATTAAATTTGCTTATATCACTTTAAAAAGAATGAGATATGAATTCTAAAGAAAAAGGAGCTTAAAATTGAAATTCAAAGAATAAAAACCTAACAGGGATGCATAAAAGTGAAAAACCACAATATTGCCCATAACAACAACTATCAGGTAATCCCATCGTACAAGAGCACGTGTCAGCCCAGCCGGCAGCGGGAACAAGTCAGCAGGCTCGTGCTCTGCCCCACTGGGACTGCGTTCAGCCGCTCCTACTGGGGAGCCCCAGTCCTTAACGAAGAGCCCAGCGTCCTGACGACTTGCAGATTGGCTGGAGCATTCCAGCTTGTTGTCTCCTTCGGGTTGCCTTGTTAATTGGACTAGGTGATTTAGACGATCAGTCTCTGCAGTCCCACACTTAATGGGCAGGTGAAAGACAGGCAGGCCTGCTCTGCTTTGCAAACCACAGTACGTGCGAGAAGAGCCAACAGGCTGGTGGGCTGAGCTGCTATTTCCAACAAGGCCTTTCTCTAGCTAATGCTTGAAAAAGAACTGATAGGTACTGCAAGACAACAAAGGTAGAACCCAAGGCCAGTCAAGAAGAAGGAAAAATTCTTACATTGAAAGGGTTATTAAGCGTTGGAAGTGGCTGCCCAGGGAAGGGGTTGAGGCACCATCCCTGGAGGTATTTAAAAGATGGGCAGATGCAGTGCTTAGAGATACGGTTTAGTGATGTTTTTGTCAGTCAGGTTGATGGTTGGACCATATGATCTGAAAGGTCCCTTCAAACCCAGGCAGTTCTATGATTCTAAGTAAGAGTTTTTGTGAGTAATTCCATGTAGAAGATGCCTTATTTTGAGCCCCATACTGCTACGACTTCCTTGCATCAACTGAAGTACAAGAATAATGCTCTAATTGTCATGTTTATATAAACATGAATCTACATCTAAATGCACTGAAGTATGTACAAGCTTAAGATATTAATAGAAGGTTCGTCTCCAAAGTATAGCATTGGTAACCATGAGCGAGCACACTGCGAAGAAAGCATCTTTCTGAGCAGAACCCACGTTCCACAGCAGGGTAACGTCAGGCCAATAATTCCCTTTGAAAGAAGGAGCACAGCATCTCAGGCTCGGCTCCCTCTCATGGAGCCCACACCATGTGGTGCAAATACAACCAGGGAACAACAAATCTGGAGGGGCAAAAGGAGAGGAGCAGCAACATCTTCTTCACTTTAAACTATACCAACATTTTCACTGCTCTGCAATAATCCTGATTGCCTTTCTCACCCCTGGCAAAGTTCACAACCCGCTGATCGAAACACTGATCCCTCATGTTAGTTTTGGTAATGGAGAGAAAAGATTTCATTGAAACCATCTTCCAATTAGGAACTGCGGTTATCTGAACGTAAAAGATCCCATAATTTTTGCTGATGCGATCATTACTGCAGAGACTTAATTGGCCAGAACTGTCAATGGCAATTAAATGCTTACAGTTGGGGCTCTCGGAGGCTCAGCGACTGCACGTTTTTTAAAGCATCCCATTTGTTCAGTCACACTAGATGACTGCGATAGTGCTTGAAAACCTGAATTTTAGTCTATGGTAACACTTAAAACACACAACAAGCAAATCTTGTATAATTGGTAGCTTTATAGGTTGCAATCAATTGTCTTATCTTTATATAGAGAAACTACGCTTTTTGTCTTTTTTCCTTCCCGCACTTCTCCCTATGGGAGGTTATTCTGATGGAGACCGCAATTAGAACGGCAGTGAACCATTTGAGATTTGAAAGGTTGAAAACATTATCCTTCTGGGATGCTTCACTTTGAGAGCTTTTTGGCCAGTGGCCAAGCCTAAGTTTCTTTGAGTTCAACTGGGTGATTTAACCTCAAAAGTTTTACAAAAAGGAACTACCAGCCTCAAACCTGGAAGAGTCATCAAGGGTGGGACAGATGACTCAATAACTAGCTGGGAAGGCTGGTGTAAAATGTTGTCCAAGACTCTTTCCTAGCCTCATAAGGTCAACATTGGTTTGAGAAACAATCTCTTCCCCATTAGTTAGTTACCTCTAACATAACGGCGTGGCCAAATGCAGGTCAGGCTCTGGCATTAGATGTTATCCCAACAGTGGGAGGCACAGTCACTTCAGAAGAACATCACACATCAAGGTTTAAAAAGCAGGATCAGATGCAGCAGGCATGATGACCAAGCTCATTCAGAAGTGCACGGCAGAACTCTCCCTGCGACACATCAAGGACAATTACACAGAAAACCTCCTGAATAAAGGCCTATGAGATACGGCGTCTCCTCCCAGTCCTGCCATCGACTTTCCAAGCAACTTTCAGCACCCTCAAATATCTACCTCCACACGTAGGTCTTCATTTCATCTAAATTAAAAATCCCTTCTTCATCTGAATTGGGGCCAGTCCAAATTCAAGAGAGTAAATCTGGTTTGGGGTGGGGAGCTACCAAAAGGTAAATGCTATTGCTGGATTCCGCTGATTTAGCCAGCAGCCCGCCAAGCAATAATTCATCCGGTTTAGCCAATTATTTTGTATGACATCAGAGAAGAGGCAGACAAGCTGGGTAGATTTAGGGTTATGAATTCAGAGAGACATTTTTCCCCGCACAGGGTACACATTTTTCCACAGATTATGACTTCTGAATATCAGTGATCACGAGATGATGCGTATGCTTCCACCTTACCGTCAGCAGAGACAGTCTCCTTGCAGGCCTGGAAAAAGTTATTCTACAGAAGCAGGATTCTTTTATGAGATTGTTTTCTAAATCAAGGGCTTGTCTATCAAAAGGGATCTCTGATAAATTAAAGTCTGTTTCATGGTGTTTGATACCTTATCGCTGGGTAAGAACCAAATCATATCGATACCTCTGTGCACACTGCACAGTCTTATATATATTCTTACTTTTTAACCACATTTTATTATAAGCCACTGTACAAGAAAATTTATCATTAGTGTAAGAAATGGGTCCATGCTAAAAGAGAAAAAAAATGAGGAGATGCATCCAAAGATCTGTAAAAAAAAAATAAAGTTGTATAAATCACTACAAAAAAAGCTGCACTTCATAAAATCTGACACTACAGCCTACAAAAGGGAGATAGAAAAAAGAATGTGGGTGCTAAATTTGCCCTTTATTTGGAGTCTGAAAACTGTAACATGATAAATTTGGAATAAATCAGTCAACTTCAGTCCCTTATACTACAGGCGTTCTGTATTATAGATTGTACGTAAAACGCTACGAATATGGCTGCTAAATTTGTCCTTTGTTTAGAGCCTGAAGATTATAACTTCAGAAATTTGGAACGAATCAGAACGGGATTCTTCCCTTTTGAATGAAGGGAACAAACTTTGGTCCCTTACGCTACAGGCATTCCATATTATAGATCGGAGGTTAGACACTAAATGTTAACGGTAAGATGCATTCCTCTAGGAGCAGGCTTTTTGTGCGCTCTTCGTTATGGTGCCCAGTTAGCCAAGGAGCGTGGAAAAGGCGGCGTGACTGGCTTTTTCACTGCTATTTCTACCTCCAGCCAGAGCAACAACACGGAAGGGAAAAAATCAAGTAGCCTGACCCTCAGGTACCCAGCACTTGAATTGGAAAAGTATTTTTAGCAAATCCTCTGGAAAGTGCAGTGCAGAAAAAAATAAGGAGGAGGAAAAAGATGAATAGTAAAATTTGCTTCAAACATGACTGAAAGCAAGGGTAAATACCTAGGGGGGGAAATTCAACCACTTACACACCTAAATGACTTCAATTTTTGTTTGATGTGGTTTTTCTTTTGCTGTCTCTCTCTCTCTCTCTAGGTTTTCAGTTGTGGGATGGTGTTGGGTTTTTTTGTATTTGGGTTTCTTTTTCTGAAAAAAACAAAGGAATAAAAAGTTAAATATTGGAAACAGAAGGGGATCCAACACCTGGACAAGAAATGAAGTTATGTGATTTTTCATTTCAGTCACTAACCCACAGAAGCCACTATTTACTCTCAGTTGCTCCTACAGCTTCATTAATTTCCAATGAATTAAAGATGCATTACCTTACTGAGAACCTGGTCATAAAAATATATGTGTGTGCAGGCTTAGAATTGAAAACCAGCTACCTTTCGCAAGAAAAGATTTGACTAGCAAATCCCGTTCCTTACTAAAGCTGCTGCTTCTAAGAACACAGCCTCTGTTTGCATGGCTGGAGGTCACCAGCAGGCTAACAAGAAGCATCTTGGCATCATGTCCTCTGATACAACTGGACGCATTTGAGCTATAATGTTAAGAAGTTTATTTTTAAAAAATGATGGAACATCTTCAGGCAGAGGTACGCACAACACAAGAGTGTACTCTAAGAGCTCCTGTGCTCAAAAACTCCTGCAGTGAGGACGGATACAAACCCAAGCCTCATGCCTTGGAGGTAACAGATCCCTCACCTACTGGGTAAACAGGATAAAACTCTCCTCGTTTGCTGTGAAGAGAAATACCTGAGACAAAACTAATACACGTGACCTGAATTTGCGAGTAGTTTCTTCGTGACCCACTTTGAATTTTTCAGAAAATATTTTGTATAGGCCCAAAAACCTGTACCTGCCAGATAACTATCAGACCCTGCTGCTCCACAGGCACCGACACCTCTGCAGCTTGGGCCCTTTCCCAGGCCACCGCTCTAAGGGTCTGAACAACAGAGTCTGCGCTTCGCATCTTCCAGGTGTTGAGGAACAGCTGCACGTCACATCCAGCTTCACGTCACATCCAGCTGCCTAAACTAAAACCAAATCCATTGCATTCATTGCAAGCTAAGCCCTGTTTCCACAGAGGAAAACAAGAAAGATCATAAACCACCCACTTCATGGTACTTCAAGAGCCATGTTCCAGAAGAACAGCCAAGTACAGCTGGCACAGGAGCAAGTTTCAGACGGAGGAAAGAAAAATTAGACCTCTTTAAAGATGTGTGAATTTGGGCAAACAAAGAAACTGAGGCATCTTAAGTAAACTGTTGTTTCTGGAAAAATTCATCTCTTCAGAAACTCATTCCTTGGCGGGAGTCTGCCTTTCTTGCTCAAATCTCAAGTAAAACAAATGCATTGTTTGGAAATTAAACATCCAAAATGCTTTTGCCTCACCACTTATAAACTAGGTTTGTACGGAGACCCCGATTTGAAAGTTTTGAGGGAGGAAAAAACCATGAACCACGGGAGTAAATGCAATGTATGAAAAAACGTAAAACAGCACAGAACTAACAGGATGCAACTTTATAGCACCTACAGATTTTTGGAGCAAAATGGATGGCAAGAGGTAGGTGATGATAAACTTCCCCCTCAGTCAGTGAGCTAAGTATGGAGAGAAGATGAGAGACATAGTTCATATTTTGTGAACTCATTTTCTAGAGGTCAGAGAGAAATTAATTAGGCCTACAAGGGAAAAACATCCATACAGTAATTAATGAAAACACTATATTTGGCCAGATTGCCCAAATAGCACAAATAGCGTTTGCAGGATTTGCAGATGCAAAAGTGTATAAACTCTTCTTTCTGCTCTTGAAAAATCATGCCTAAAATGAGGCCGAAGGGACCATGCCCAAATCAAACCACCATTGCACTAGATAATGCTGTAAAAAAAAAAAAAAATTAACTGTGTGGGAAAGCTTATAACAGAAAATAGAAAATGAAATAGAAGATACAAAAGACAGTCAGTTGCTCAGTTTAAGTAATTGTGAATAGAATTCAAAGAATCCCCTGCCCAAATCACTAAAAGCTAGATATACTAATCCTACATTTTCAACAACCAATGTGAGTTCACTCCTCAAATAAGAGAAACTTCTTGAAGATCAGATGTTAAAAAGCAAAGTAAAATACATTCACATTGCCTTACAAACTATTTTCACCCAAATGTTTCATTTTTCTACTA
This sequence comes from Rhinoptilus africanus, assembly GCA_013400135.1. Classification (NCBI taxonomy): domain Eukaryota; kingdom Metazoa; phylum Chordata; class Aves; order Charadriiformes; family Glareolidae; genus Rhinoptilus; species Rhinoptilus africanus. The sequence goes on from VXBO01013619.1 coordinate 140,580, forward strand.
TGACAGCAGATAATAGTCATGAAATGCTCACTGAATTTGTAAACCAGGTGACTATAATGTGGCATAAACATGTTCATTATGCAAATCTGATTGCTTAAATCTTCAGATGTAGCTCATTTATTTGTATGAGATGGAAGATACTCAGTTCTTTGCCTTTCCTTGGCTAATTCACTAAGAGATCTTTCTAGATAATTGTTCATATTCCACCAAAATCTATTCACGTTCCAGTAAAAGTAAAAGAAAGCACCTTCCATAGCAAAGCGGTTCTGATAAGAGAAGAAAAAGTTACCTGGGGTTTGAGCTTGAATTTTGCTTTCTAATTCAGCGGGACGGGTTGCAACGATACAAAAAATATAAATGCCTCCTCACTGAAATATTCGGAGACCTTTTAATTTAATTCTTTGAATGCCATCGATGTTGCGTAGAAAGAAATTCAACTGCTCTTGGAAACTAGAGGGTAGATACTAAACAATTACAGGTCATAAGAAAACAGGAGGACTGAGAAGAGTTAGCTCCAAAAACACCTCCCCAGAGGCAAAAAGAAGGTGGATGCTTAGTCCATCACAACACTATTCCATGACAAGACCATTCATCCTCCTGTATGTGTGGTAGAGCTGGCTCCCCTTCTCTAAAATGAACACCTTTTTCCTTTCCTCCAAAACCATAACATCCCGACTGAAGTCACTAGTGCCTTTTTGTGACGTGAGTCGGCAAAAGGCAATGGATGTCCTCAGTGAAAACTGGATGCTTCTGGAAACATTTTCAACATCTGGCGGCATACACAAGGCCTCTACTCTCTACCGTTGTTCTCTTTCAAGGCAACGTGATCCTGTTCTGCTGCGCACTGGAAATGGAAGTGTGACGTGTCTGCTATAGGCCATAAATATATCGTTGTTCTTCCCTCTGTGCTAAGCGTAGGTGCTGACTCTGTGAAATCAGCGTAGCTGGCTGTGAATGAAGCATGAAATGAAAAACCCTTGTCCATTCCACAGAGAGAATACAGACAGTGCAATATCATTTATTACCCTGTGATAAAGACTGTGTGCTATACAAACAAAACAGCCGCCAGTACTTTGAAATTCTCTCCCCCTTCTCATTTTCACTCACTACATTAGGCCTGTTCTACCTTCAATAAGTTCAAAGAACCAGCTGAGAAAGACAGATCGACTTCCAGCAACCAACTCTCCCCTCGTAAATACAACGGGACGCGATTCACATAAATCCATTTTAACTGACTAATTTAATATTAGAATGAAAGTGCAGAAATAAATTCAATCAGAAAAACACTGGTATGTAACGTTTAGAGCACGCACGTACGCAGTACTCCTGTTTAAAACATGTTGAAGTGTTATTTGAAGCTTTTCTTTAGCTATTCTCTTCCTACGTGATCTGCTAAGAGGCTGTTCCATCTCACCTGTGTGGGAGAAGCATGACCTTCCCCAGCGCTTTCAGATGTGCTGGCTACAGACAGGTCGCTCCACAGGGAACAGCATTCTCAAAGGGTGCAAAAAACGCAGGTTCGGCGCCTGCTCCTCACCGAATACCAACGGAATCCAAGACACACCTGAAACCCAAACGTTAAAATAGTCAGAAGTTCCTAAGAAGCATTATACACTAACAAACTTTTGCAGGGTTTGCAAGTGTTTCTCAGGAGCTCAGGATGTGTCGTATCATTAAGACAAGCCAAGGCACAACTACTGGCCATGGGCAGGCCCCCAGCCACGGTCCTCCCAGCTTCCTCGTCTGGCTTGGAGAACGCTAATTGAACGAGTCCAGCACTTCAGCGTGCTCCTGGGCCTGTGGTGTAGACACACCATCAGGGACTAATGCTTCAGCACGGCTGGAAACCTGACTTTCTCAGGACTCCAGGTCCTCTTGCAAAATACCAATATGAAATTGAGCCTGTTTAACAAGCAAGGAAATACACTGCATCCATCGCCGAAGAAGCAGCAGCTTTTTGTATGAGCCCTAAGAGCTTACAGTCTATATTAAACGTTATTTCGAGTGAAGCTAACACATGACAGCAGAAGGAAAGAAGAGCTGCATCAATAATCAGAGGCAAACTTAAAGGTAAAATATATTTGTGCTGCAGTTAGTGGAGAAGCGCTTGTCCTCATGCATAGCTCAAGCAGGCAGCTTGGTGTTATGGAGTGGGGCCTCTGGACAGTCCTGATCAGAGAGAAACTCAAATTAAAAAGTAAAGCCAGGCAGTACTGGGCTTTTCCTCCTCTACATCACATGTACGTAACTGCCTGACACGGGCAGAACTCTTTAAATCCTACCTCAGCATTTATGGCTTCTTAAATGTAACGCAGCATTGCGACAGCTTTTCTTTTTGTTATACCGCTGCTCTTGAAAATGTCCTCGCCAGGAATTAGAAATGGGAGGACATCAGCACTTATATGAAAAAGCCACTGTGCGAGCACAGAATCAGGGGCAGGAATCCCACTAGGAAGGGGAATCCAGCCATGGCAGCAGCGGTGAAAAATGGGATTATTCTGTGTCCCCCAACAGGAACCGCTCAGGGCCTGCGCACTCTCACGGAGAAGGTCCCTTCACTGAAATACAAGGTTGGGGAGAAGCTTTATCAATCAGCAAACACTGAATTATCCAGGATGTTGGCTAAACAGAGATGGAAGTGACACTTCAAAAAAAAAAAATTAATTAAAAGTTTAAAAAGTATTTTGTTAAATGTCAATTTTCTTACCAGAAATCTAAAGGTTGGGATTTAGGGGGCTACTTTTGGCATTGTTTTGTTGCAAGATCTGGTCTGCATTCCACCTTCCTCTCCTTTTTGAGGTGGCAAAAGCAGCTAAAAACCTGAAAACCCCCAATTCCCAGAAAAACCCTCCAGCTTTAAATTTGGGGTAACAGATCTCATATGCCACCACAATACATCTAAATATATCCGCTTCAAAAGATGTATCTCGGCTCCTACCCCAGTTTCCCTGTGAACGTGCTCTTTCTTGTCAGCTTGTTGCATCAGGGACGGAACAGCAGGAACCAGATGTGTACTTAGCAGAGAAATACAAGAACAGGATGTCAGGCTACATTAAAATCCAAGTTGTAAAACAGGGCAGCATTAATTTATTTTTTTTTTTGTGATGAAATAATCATATCCAGAGTTTTGTTCTGTGCGAGGAGGCATGCGTTAGACGGTGTCTTCATGGTGTTAATTGCCCAGAAGTGAAAAGACTGACAGCGCAAAGGTTCAGTGAAGAGATGCTGCTCGTGGACTGCATATGCCACAACATTATTAAGATAGGAAGGGAAACATGGCTTGCTTTTTCTCTTAATTCTATCCAGCAGAAAGCTCACAAAATCAAATCCTCAGTAAAATATTCTGTTTTCACATTCTTTTGCTATTTTATTTATAGATTATACCTACCCTACAAAGGCTTCAATGGAGTGTGTGTACTGTTAAGTCAGAGGCGAGACTGCAGCGAGTGCAGGTAAAGCAATGAGGGCAGCACGGCAGCGGCACCGGATTGCCAACGTTTGATCAGTTCGGGTTCCTGAGGGTCTGAGAAAAATGCCGTATCCCGCACCGAGCTCCGTGCCGCGGGGGCATATCAGCCATTGCACACAGGCTGCCCACAGTCAGGTGTTGTAACATCTATCCGATTTAAACACCGGCATTTTAAAATAGTGTTTTATTCAGGGGAAGCATCTTAATCCATCAGACAAGGTGGCCTCGGGACATCTTCTGATCGCAAAGCGAGGCCGCGTTGTGCAGCATTCTGCACACAGCTGTCTGAGAGACAGTCCCGGCCCTAAAAGCTCACAATCCAAATATCTAATAGAGGCAAAGAGACTAAAGCAGAGCGGTGCAGGGGTCAGAAGGAAAAGCAGCTGCAGGAATACCACTGCTGGAGTGCCGCTGCTTCTCACCTCTTCCTTTCTGCCATTCTTCACCGATTTAAGCTCAGGAAATGTCAAATTCCTCTTAAGACTCAGCCTGTACAGGAGGGTCTCAGGAATTCACTGGGTCCTGCAGGAGCTGCCACACTGCACACGTGTTTATGTATTTATACGAACATATCCATGCTTCTGCGCTTGTTTGAATCCAAATCTTCACTCCGGACCCTTCTGGTAGGTGGCTTTTTTTTTTCCCCCAGTAGCTGGAGATCTGTGGAATCTACACGTGAAATCAAGCATCAAGCACCCGTATCCTCAATCCCACCTTGTCTCCTCAACCTGCTGGTATTTTGGCTACTTTATATTCCAAGTAAGATCCTGATCCTGCCATCCTCAGACAAGCAAAGATCTCCAGGGAGCAACTGCAGGATCAAAACCATAATGTGATACATGCCCCTTGGTCTTTATTTATTATTAACTGCTCAGCAGAATGGCTGGAATTCGGGCTGACAATAACAAGCCCAACTCCCTCTTTCAGCCAGGAATTTACTATCTCATGTTTCAAAATGCTTGCTATTATTAGAATATGCAGCACTGCAGCCATGCAGAATTGATAGAGAATTGTGCTTCGTCTGGTTAGAATTCTGCACAGCCTGCATTCGGTGATAAAAATTAAGCTAACTCATATACATAAACAAGGCTTTTTTACAGAAAAAAAATAAAAAAAATCCACTGCATCCTCAGTATTTTAATTCCCTGGAGAATTCCCTGCAAGGTTATGATTTGTCACCCAAGTAACTAATTCATCTCGAGGATAAAACAAAGATTGCATGACATTTTAAAATAAAATTAACACACATATAGTGGGCAGAGGGTCATGGGTGAGCCTATGCTTAGATTTTAGAAGAAATTTATTACCTAGGCACAAGTGAATGGAACAAAACCAAGGACTTGATGGTCAGATTTATAAATGTTATTATTGCTGTCACTGAAGGCATCATTAACTTTAGAATATTTGCATAACTAAGCTGAAAAAAATTTTAAATCTAGCAAAAAAAAGAAAAGCATCTACTTTTTTATTTTTATCCCTGCTCTCCAATTACTATTTGTGTGCTTATCAAGACACAAAGCCCCTAGAGATTTCGTCAGGATATATGAAGATTATTCGATAACCTAGCTTCACGGTATTTAATTCCCAGAAGAGAAAATGATTCTCCTGCAATAATAATATAACAAGAAACTTTTAATATGTTTCTCATCTGCACAAATCATCACCTGGCTTTTTGTTCATTATGTGAGAATCACAAGGAACATATTTCCAGGATGGATGGCAAAAAACCAGTGCCACGTAACAACCTGCCTATTGTTCTCTTTCACATCTGTATCCTCTTAAGGTGACTTTATACAAAAACAGATTTGTGGAGCCTTAAAGGGGAAGTTTAGAAGGCAAAGAATCAATCAGTACTGAGCAGAGAGAGAATTAAGACTTATGTGCACACTTCAGTGGGTTTGGGGCCAGCAGTGCCTTGAGCGGGGATTGGGTGCAATAGCTCAAGACTTGGAGAACACCAGTCTGCCCCAGTACAAACCTTCTGCACCATGCTGGGCAAGGAGGAAAAATTCTCCATTTCTTAGTAGTAAGATGCAGCCAGTAGTCCTTCCATGCCTTTTTGGGGGAGGATACAGGGAGGGAAGAGTGTTTACACCTCCAAATCGTTCAATTCAACAGCAAAAGAGCATAAAAGAGGGCAAGTGAATCCCAGTACTGGGCAACCAGATCTTCCAGTGGGTGTAGACAGCATGCAGTTCTGCTGACCTTAGTAGAAACACATGAGTCTGGGCCAAGGGAGGATAATATAAACCATGAACCTTTAGAAAGTTTCTTATCACTTCTTCAAGAGCAGACTTTTTCATCCCAGCAGGTTTGTTGGTCCTGCGTTTCACATAAATAAGGACCTCTGGCAATGATTTTATGCTTGTCAGGTTCTACAGAGAGATGTCAAGCACTATTTTAATTCCACTTGGAAGCAACTTCAAATGTCTGTTGTCAGCAAAAGTTGAGACCAAAACCAACTTTAACACGTATCAAAATAAGAAGAGAGATAGGGAGCTCCATTCAAGATGATCGTACTGTTATTTCTATTAATAGTTCTCATCCAAATTAAGAAAGTCAGCAAAGGGAAACCTCATCTACAGCTAGTGTGTACGTACGTAAGCTTAACAGTGCGAGATGCCAATGGCTTATATAGAACTTACATTTTCACGGGCACTTGCAGCCATCTAACTCCATGATCAAATCCTCTGACACATCGTTTTCCTCACCCAACCAACGTGACTCTAAAACTCTTCAAAAAGGCGAGCAGTTATGCTAGTGCTGATGCAAAACAATTCCATTTTCATAAAGCCATCTCCTATCCCACTTGGAATTAGAAAATTCAGAGAGATGTGGACAGTGCTATTTATGAATTTGGGAATCTTTTCTGTGCAGATTTGTAACAGGTACTGAACCATATTCAAGCCACAATTTTGTTGAAAATTACAATAATTATGAATCTTGGAATACACTAGGGAAGAAAACCACAGAAAATCATCACCTGCTGTTGCTAGGTGCAACATTCAAATGCTAAGATTTCATTTTCAGAATGGAAAAACCCAGGCACTTTCCCTCCTTTTTGCTTTTTTACCAGTTGGAAACTTTGATTTATCCATTTTTTTTATTGCCCTGGAGAGAACCTTAGACCAAACACTTGAACTGAGCTGATATTTTGAGGTCTTCTTTGGTAAAGACTTGTCAGAGGAAGAAAACTAAATGCATCTTCATCTAGGGTTGTACCTTTAATAAGCATTAATAGTCTAAGATGGTGAAATGAGTCAGGGAAACACATGCTGTCTCCCTTATTTTCTAGAAAAATATGAGGCAGGAGATGCCTCACTCACATTTTGAGAAGCTGAGCTATAGCTACACATCAGTAACGAACAAGAACAGCTTTGTCTCCTTGTGCCACAGCGTCCACCCCAAGATGTAAAGCACTGAAACGGAAAGCTTTAGTTCAAACACAGAACACATTTGCCATTTCTAACACAGGTCTATGCATAATGAAGAAGTTCCATGCCTTCCGCAGAAGCGGTGTGATCACGGTAAAAAGAGATGAAACCGCTGCTAGATTGTGGCTGAGAAAAGAATGGGAAAAAGTAGAACATCCTCATGCAATCCAGCAGATAACAAACACAGCCCTGTTTTGGCACTCTAATCCGGGACGTGTTCAGCTCCAAAGTCAGTCCAGGGGATCTGAACCTGCTTCCGCTGGTCCTGTTCATTTTACACCCCCGAACTGCCCATCGGTAAAAACATCAGCTCGCTGACCCACTTTGGGAGGGTGGATACCTGCACAGCTCCCTTTGGAAAGTTCAGTGCTTGCTATTTAATATCCGAGCTAAAACCTCTGCCATAAAATGAATACTACATATATAGATGCACCTACATCTCTTTGTATTTTCTTCTCTTTTTGCCTGTTAAGAACGTAACTCCACAACCAGCCCTGGATGCAATAAGTTGCTTCTTGCAGCACTGAGGGAGTTTATTTATATGTAATTCTACATTCTTGGACCCAAAATAACTCTGGAAGAGATAAACAGCTCTATCCTGTAAAAATTCCTGCAATCCCATAACTAAAGTACAGTAAATAACACTGAATTATTGGGAGAAACTTATCCTTGTTGCCAGACAAAGAGTTAAAAGTCTGCGTTTGGGCTGCTCCATATGCATTGCATGCCCTCTCTGAATAGGATTACGCTCATATTCCCCACACTGGTAATTATTATATGTAAATACCTAAAGTCGATTTGCCAACTGCATGGTTGTGTTTGACATCTGCATATTTCTTCCATACACCCGTAACTCTGCCTGCAGACAGCTGCCTGCTTGTATAAATCTGCCATTTGACTTCATGAATCTCAGGAGCTGGAGCATAAGCAGGTCAGATCTTGTGTAAAAATTTTGGAATTAATGAGAGCCAACAGCGCAGGTATTTCTGGATGAAGAGGCAGAGGCTGGGGCGGGCTGAAGGATGTGGGGATGTTGTTTGTTCGCAGAAATGATGCACAGTAAAACCCTAATGGTCAAGACAGAGCAAGTCCAGCACTACTGCAATTAAAGCTAAAGGCTTTAAAACACAAGCCTATTTTTTTAAAAAAAAAAGGATAGATGCATTTAAAATTCATCTCCAGCACTTGACTCTTGTCAAAGCTCTGAGTGTGCCAAAGAGGCCACAGTTGTTTTGCCATTATTAAGACATGGAACCGGAGGCCAGAGGTGAGGGGGATGCAACTGGCATCCCATTTCCAAAGGCAAACCCACAAGCATCAGAGATCCGTTAAACACGGAAACTCAGAACTGTTTCAGGAATAAAAGTCAGTAGCTACTTCATTTTGTCTTGAAAAACGTAACCTACTATTTTCAATCCCTATCTAAAGAAAAAATTGAAAGTGTGAAACCAGAACAGTATCTTAACAAAATGCACTCAGTATTTCTGATTTTTTTTCTTAGGTCTCCCTAGGAAATTTCACACAAACTTACAAACTTTTGGCAGGAAGTTTTCACTTAGCTTGAGAGAGATACTTACTTTATTCCATATCTTTCAATAAATGCGGTAACATTTGACATGTCTTAAAAGATCTATTCTAAATTTTGGAGACATGGGGAAAGGAAAGCAGACGGGGTCCCGACAGAGAACGCTTCTCAGTGTGTGTTGAAGCAGTTCTTGCAAGGATTGCACAGAGAAAAACTGTATTACTCAGACACTGAACAACAGGATTGTGGTAAAAAATAAAATTAATCAAGGACTGTTACTGACCATACAATTCATTGGAGTGGACGGCAACTGAAGATTACTTTCAGTTTCTGAAAATCACCAGCTATAAACAAATATCTTAAAAAGTGATCTCAGAAGCACAAAGATGTCTAAACTTTTTTATGCATGAAAGCAAGAGAGAGAGAAATAAAAAAGAAAGGGGGGGGATATAAAAGGGGTGAAATATTACACCCTAGTCCTTGAAGAAATTTCAACCCACAGGATACTCTTGCTGCCATGAATAAAGGAGGCGACAAGGTCTAAGACAAGGTTTCAAAAGCAGGAGGAAGAGAAAGTGGAAAAGAAGAGATTTATAAGTTTCATCCCAATAGCAAGTAGGATTCTGTTTGCCAAGGTTAGCTGACACCAGCACAAAACTGTAATAGCTATAAATTTGTCTCCAACAAGATCTATTGTCACTTTGAGATGATGGAACCTGTTTTATCATCTGACTTTTAAAATATATACACAGAGCAAGACATGCTATTAACTTATAAAATAACACTGGTTTTGAAATTTTAAGAGGACACACATACGTATAACTTAAAGCAGAAATAAAATGAGTATGTGGTTAACCATTTCCCCAGTGAAACGTCACTCTCTAGCAAGTGTGCATGAAAGACTTCAGGCCGTCTCATTCATGTGAATAATCCTACATAAATCAGCATATGAAAAAAAAAAAGACAAATGTCTTCACAAAACACTAGTTCTACTGAAAGCACAAAACTGAAACTGCTATATGAGCAGAACCTTCCTACCGAAATATCTTTTCTTAGGGCAAAATGTTGGATAAAAGAGGCTGGTAGGCAAACTTACATCCATTTAAATAATCATCAGAATTCCTTTAGCTAGATAAGAGTGAGTAAGCAGTGGCTATAACAAGCCGCAGGCTTCTCATAGAGGTTTGTTCAAGCTGCGTTAGTTGACTACTTTTAGTGTTGCAGTCATTTATGAAGCTTCAGTGATATTAATTGTTGCCAAATTCCCCAGGACAAGCAGAAGGAAGAATCGCTGCTCCCTTCCCATCGCTGTGCAGCATTCCCCCACAGACCCCCACAGCCACAAAAGTGTATTCCCCACTTACACCAACTCTGCTCCTGCCGATCATTCTTTCTTTTTTTCTCCTACTGATGTTCGAGAGAGAGAAAGAGGCAGGAAAAGCCCAAGACTGAGAGGAGCAGTGATACACTGTCATTTGACGTAACCCCCAGTTGTGGGCTGCAAATGCTTACCAGGCCTGCACAACTGAGTCTAGCCAGCAGATTTCTAGCAAATATCCAACAAGATATTAAAATTTTAAAAAGTTAAAATTTTTCTATTAGAAGTTGGACAGAAGAATTCTCTAGAGCTCCACATATTTTAGGAATTCTCATGTCATCCTGAAGAAATCAGGAGCTTTGTGCGTGACCATGTCCATTTGTTTGACATTTTAAAAAACTCTTTAGAGGAGACCATCTATTTTTCTGGTTCTGAAAGTGGACCCTGAAGGTAAAGTACAGCACTGAAAAAACTCCTGACCGTGAGGAGTTACTCTGATTTATGTTATAGTCTACTACAAGATTTACAACAAAGAGCAAGATAATTCCATCATATAAGGTTTGAAAAAGCTGAATTTGAAAGAAATAGACTCACGGCTGAAGAAGGTGATATCCTAGATAAGCGATGAACTTGAATATTGCTCCAAGCATTTCAAAACTCAGCTTGTTCACAGCAAACCACCATCCTGAAATCGTGCTGGAAAAGAAAACATGTTAACAACTCATTTCTCTGGTGCTGGAAAAGCAGATTAACCTCAACTTTTGAACGCAAACAAGCTGTGAGACAGAGCTAAAATGAGAGGACAGGTTATTATTGCAAACAATGACATTAATGATCAAGCTAGGAAAAAATGATAGCAAGTATTTCTTCAAAACATTCCTAACCAAATAGTCCTTTAAATAGAGCTGTAAATGTTGTTTTTATAACCAGGTTGGTAATATAAATGCAAACTCCTACAGACCTGACTGGCGCTCAGGGATTTTGATGACGAAAACCTGAGTACAGTGGGTTCTAAAACAATTGTATAAGGGTCATTAACGCATTTTCCTAACCTCAAAAAACCCCATAGCTTTTGCTATAATCACTATTATTTTCTGCACAAGCAATTATTTCACTGTCATCTAAAGCAGCACTGAACAGAGTCAGACATTTGACGTGCTTTACTTTTTATTTTGAGGTCTGGTACCCAGCCTTGGAGCAGCAATACTGAAACGTAACAGTGTCCGTCACAGCCAGCCCTCTGATATAGATGGTCTTCTCAATGGTATTTTATCTACCACGCAGGATTCTTCCCGCTGGCACTGGATGTTCAGATACAGGAAAAACATGGGACTCAATAGCTTTACCCTCTTCTCTCTCTAAAAGTTTGCATGACAACTGTAAAATGAGTCTAAAGGAAAGATATGAATATGAAAACAGAAACAGGGCTGTTTTGAAACCCGTTTGCAACAGGGGGATTTGGATGCCATTCCCCACCGTCTTCCGAAGTATCGCCTGTCAAGTTGCCTCCTAAAGGGAAGTTGTGCAAGAGCCGTAATAACTTCCTCCTTCATTTGTTCAAAAGCATTGCACGGAGAGTCACAGCCACGAAGTACTCCACCTCCAGATCGGAACGAGTCATTCTACAAATTACCCCTTGTATAAACACCACCTAAGGAAAGAAAGCAAAAATCTATTCCAGTTGGAGAATTTGAGCCAAAATGTACGCTGAACCCTTTACTTGATGCAAATTAAACAAACACTTGCAGGTGTCATTACCCAAATTCCATCCCTGGCGCAAACACTATTGACTGACATGTGCGAGGGTGAAGAGCACTGTGTCCCTCGGCACGTGAATTGTGAAACAAACGGGAATTACAGGAATTGGTTTCCTGATATATTTCTCCTAATATATATGTCTCAGGACAAATCTTTATATGCCACTGAATCTATGATCTTTCTGCTTCAGCTGAAAACAATTCTCTACAGACTGTTCTCCACAGGATCCGTGCTGAGAACTTCCCTTTAGCCACCCATGAGCCATGGCAAACTAATAGGACTTTCAGGAAGCCACCAGTTCTAATAAAACATTGTGCGAGGAGCACTGGATGCCTTCAGTCCGCTAAGAGCTCCCTCCTCTCCTCTCCTCCTCGTCTCTGCAGTCAGTTCTCCACATAGCCTGGAATGAATTGTCGGAGACACGTGCTGGAGGCATGGCTGAGCAGCCGAGCACAGAAATAGAATACAACGAGAGAGAAGCCACCAGAGGTGCGAGCAGAGGGCAGGGGTACGCGGGCAAGAACAGAAAGACTGTCCCAAGGAGCAGCTTCCCTGAAAATGGCATGCTTTTGTTACTAATATGCCTACTAAATACACTAATATAGAAATAGAGCAGTATATAAGAATCGTGGGGGAATAAGAAATTGTAAGGGAGGAGATTTTCTATTCTGTGGGGACCATATTAGCTCATTTCCTCAGCCAGACCCTCAAGAGCAGTACTTCACTTCGCATGAGCTCAGAAAAATGTCTTTACACAATATTCCTAAGACAGATCCACAGCCTGTTTTACGGAGGAAGACAGATACGTAAAAAAGCAGCTGAATTTTCAGAGCAGCTTTAATGTAGGCAATTTTACACAGAATTAGGTATCTCGTTAGTAAAGGAAACGGCATGCATACCCAAATAAAGGGACAGACCGTAACTTTGAATTAAATCCTGATTAACAGGGAGCATGAATCTGAGCTAACAGCAAGTTGACTTGGGGATCTGCCAACAATCCACCCTCTCAGGGTTTCCATAACACTCCTGCTCACCAAGGACCATGGAAGAAACCACAGCACTTTGCAAGCTCCGCTTTGTTCCCCAGAAAGGAAGGTTTAATCCTGACCCCTTGGCATTTAGAAATTTATTCTTCTTCCTCACATTAGCTGGCCCACACGCAGCACTACTGTACTCTCGACAAATGCCTGAGCTTGCTCAAGGACCATCAAGGGACGTACTGGAATATTCCTCTAAACAATGTTTTGGGAAGATCCAATCTTAGCTTTGAACACGGATTCACTGTGCAGTCTAGGACAAGCTGCCTCAGTTCTCTGCCTCAATTCCCCATCAGTGACTGAAAGGTGATGATGACAATAATTACCATTGCTCTTAAAGCTTAGTCCCAAGTAATATTGTCAGTATAAATCTCCAGCACTCAGGGAATTGAACGTACTTAGCACTAGATAGAAACAAATCACAAGCTGTTTTATCATCCTACAAAACATTCAACAAATGAAACACTTCCTCGGCTACATCGGGATAAGAAGTACAAAAAGCGCAATTTTCCTCTAACATCAGTTGCATAAAAGAAGGAGGAATTTCATCCAGGTTACTTATTCATTAGGCTATATAATTAGTTTTAAAAAAAGAAAGAAAGAAATAGGCACTTCACAGCCTGAATTATCCCACTCCAATAGAGGTCAGATAAATTGCTTTTATACCTTAGCATTAAAGGAGCCATAAGAACACTCAAAAAATAGGCCCTTTAACTCGCCTACCCAGCTCATATTAACCGAGATGAATTTCATTCTAACTGAAAATCCAGGCAAGCTTTAATTTTGGATGAGCGCTGGATTGTCAATTAAATTTTTCCAAGCACTTCATTTCATTTGGAGATATCGGTGCTCCCACAGAACAATTCCTGACCAGTTCTAACGACGGAGCAGAGATTGATGGGTTTTGTCGGTGTTAGCCTCACTGTTGGACTCGATGATCTGAAAGGTCCCTCCCAGCCCAGACAATTCTGTGATTCTACGATTGCAGATTTGTTTTCTTTTCAGTCATGTTTTTCCCGTAACTTATTGTATTAAACATAAAAAATTTCCAACAAGACGACATATTTTGGCGAGGGTAGCATCCCAAAAACACAGGGTGCCACAAGCTTTCGCAAAAACACAAGGAACCCACAAAACCAACTAGTATCTCACCATTTATTCTTCCCATTCTGTTCTACAATTCGACACGGTCAGTTGGCAAAGCATTTTACCTTAATCAGTAATTAGGAGCATTTAAAACAGCCCCCACAATCAACTCAAAAAGCACTGCATGGCCCCGTATTTTCCGTCCGCTGCCCCACATCAAGGTGCAATAGGTACCCAGGAGGGCTGGCAGAGGCACCGGATTTCAAGCACTATATTTTAATAAAAATCTAACAATTACGCAAGCACAACTAAAATTTAGTTATATGCTTACAACTCAGTACTGAAAAAAAACCTCCAAAACATCTCTCTAACACCACCACTTCAAATTAAACACTGGAAAAACCGCTAAAAGGAAAGGAATTTGCTCGAAAGGCTTTGCGATAAAGCAAACAATGGGGTTATTTACACATCACAGTCATCAGCATTGTAACTGGATCAAACACTTCTGCCAAGTTTTTATTGTCCATAGGGCTTGGGAAGAGTAGCTTTTGCTTTCATTAATAACACTCTATTTGATCCTCGCTGATTTGAGTTCAACTGCACCCGTATTTCCACTCCGCTCCTGGGGGCAAAGGGAAGTGCTAGGCTCTAAAATAAAATTCTCTTGAGATTTGCCCTCTAACTTCTAGTGACTTTTTTCATCCTCTTCACGTTTCAAACTTGTTTCTAACACGAGCCAAGTAAACGACTCCAAATGGCAAAGGTCACCCAGTACGGCTGCTGCTGGAGTGGATAATAGGAAGGAAAGCCCATTACACTAGTTATTTTTCCATTAGATGCCACTGAACAAATAGTGCTCTCGTAAGTGGAGTCTTGGCTTGATTCTCCTTTGTAATTAGAGTAGTTCTCCAGTTCACATCCTATAAAACCCATCCACTTACCCGAACACATTTTACCCAGCCTTGGAAGACTGAAAAAGCTGAAATATCAGGTGTGATAATTCAGACCGGAATTCGTGCGGTTGGGAAGGACGTGACCTGGCCAGGGGATCACAGAAGCCGGTGTCAGGAGCAGTGGAGGTGGCAAATGGAAAAAGTTGTTCACTGATTCTCACAGTGCTAAAAATAAGAGGGATCTGACAAGCTTCAGAGGTAGAAACCTTAGTGCATAGAAGCACAATTTCAACATTCAGAATAATTAAGCTGTGTAACTCATCACCATGGGATATAACGGAGGCAAAATACAGAAGTGTCTGTCATTCAAGATTCTATCAATTAATACCTTTTATTTGCTGAGTAACTAAAAATACACCCCTCAATTTTCAACTTAACCTTTATCTTTTCCAGAACTACACAAATATTGGAGGATTTTTTAAATGTTAAACAAAATGGTTTAAGTTTTAAACTTCTAATCCCTTTAAAAAAAATAAAATGTATTTTGGCAGTTTCCAAACTTGTCTTGAGCATTAAATTATGAAGATAATCAGTTGATATAATTTGATTTCTCGCAAACATTTTTCACTTCATTTAAAGGTATTTCAACAGAATTAATAAATTGTTTTGCTGATCTGTTAAACAGCCCTTTCTGTGAATAAACAATTTAATGAAATCCTGTTATTCACCACAGATGGAACATTGTTAATTAATTATCAGAGCAACATGTCTACCCTCCTGTCGAGATTTAAATTTCAAACGTGCAAATTCACCTCGGGATCCGTCACCTTCAGTGGTGTTGCAGTGTGAATGCTTTAGGATGCGTGAGGATGTGTTGTTAGTGGCCAAAAATGGGAACGTGATAAACAGAACTTGGGAGATTTTTCACTAACCCCTTTAGAGCTGCCACTTGATCTCTTCTTTTCCACGCCTTACCACGATTATTGTTAAAGCAGTTTGAGATTCTTGGACTTGAAGGACACTTTTACGACTGTCATTTCAGCAGCAAGTCACAGAGATGCCGCGTTATGCAGAAACAATTCCAAACAAAAGCAAGAACAAACACAAAACAAAGCCTGTTTCATAGAGACTGAAGCAATTTAGGATGATTCCACTAAAACACACCTGCAGCAAGGCATTGCTGAACACTTTGCTCCCCATGTTTAATACAGATGCTGCACTTCAGACAAGGCCATAACAAAACCAGGATGGCCTTTTGTGTCTCTACACACCATCACCCAGTTGTGAAGATGAGCTTACTAAATATTGATATCCCCAAGTCTTGCCTGGAGCCCAGAATCATGTATTGCAAGCCAGGCATTTGAACTCATAAGTGTTAATTGCCGCAGAAGTACTTTTCCAGCCATCCCCTTCTCCGCCTCCCCTCTCTTTCAGGGAAAAGGGCTAAAACACACTCATGTGGACAAAACCTTCAGCTCAAATGAAATTACCGACTCCTAGTAAGATTGGATTTCACGCACAGATGGCTCTTACAGGCGGTAAAACTAAAGGAAGATAACTCAGTGCTGACTGGCTGCCTTTACTTAACACTGTTGTTCGAAAGGATATTGCTGTTTAAAGACCTATCTAAGCATGGAATACATGGAATATGCAGATCAGCAAGTTTCGATTTTTATTTTTTTTTGTCTCAGGACTATAATTTACACTAGAGCGAAGTCGCAGCCCAAGCTGAGAACACATCTCACCCCAAGCCGCCTCCTCTCCAGGCACAATTAGGTGGCTGCAATGGGTGTACTGGAGAGACCAAACCACCACCAGCTACTCGGGCTCTGGCATTATCCGTATCTCAAAATTCATACTGGTACACACTATAAACTTAAAGGCAATTTATAGAGAATGCTTTAGAGCTACGTTTCTTGGTTTCTCTATATATACTATCCTTCCTTCACTATCCAGAAAAACATCTTCTGCACTACAAGCAAAGGTATATAAAACCAGTAATAAAATCACGCCCTAACGCTATCAAGCTTTGCAAACCCCAGCTAGGCAACGCAAACGAGGCTTTTTGCCCAGGATGGGTAAATAGGTCCTAAAACCCAACACATGAATAAGGCAGAGAAGGAGTATGAGGAATACACAGAACTGACCCTTGTAAAAGATCACATTTTAATGGAAAGTGGCCCAGTGACAGGAAAATTCGACAAGAGACTACAGACAGAAATAAAAGTCTTACAAGATTAGCATGCCCTTTAACAGTTGCTGCTTAAGGACTTTTCTGCTTGGAGAAGTTAGTGCTCAGCCAACTAAGGCATGTATTTCTAGCGCACACTGCTCCCCGGTAATTTCCTACATCAATAATCTGAAGCAACTCCATGCTAGACAGCTTTCTTTAAAAAGAAACTCAAATCAGTAAGTAAAATGAGCATGTACATTACACGCGATCACTCTACGGTGATAGCACAGTTAATATTAATTATCAAAGCTACAGATTAAAAATTTGAAGAAGAACTTTTAAGTAAACCCTGTCATAGAGCTGGCTTTTGATGTGCACGAAAAGCAACTACCTGAGAGGTTAGCTCTGAATTCATACAACATGTTACTTCACGCTAACGCCATGTAAACAACTCGGACATGTTTTAAATGCTGATGTTTTTGTTCTGATACAGTACGAGTTACCAGCATCTTCGACAGATACAAAAAGACCCCAAGACATGGGAACACAAATTGGAGTCGCCACGAGCTGCCAGTCCATGAGCTGGAGAAGAAAATGAAGGAATAAAGCGAGAGAGGCCGCGCGCGCAGCGGGAGGTTGGCAGATGAAATACGAAGGCTAAGACCCACAATAGCTGTGTGTCAAGTCCAACGTACTGATAGTCAATCTGTGGGTCTGAGATCAGGTGCTGGCATAAAGTGATTTATTTTAACTGAACAAAGTGTCTTGCCCCCTGAGGTCCGAACGTAAATACAGCCAAGCTTCTTTCAGGCAGAATCCCAAAAGCAGCGGTATAAATTGTGCCTCATTTTAGGAAGGTATTTTCAAGGGGAGAAACAAATAAAAGTAAAATTTTAAAACTTCTCTCACCCGCAGGTACATTTCAATGTTTTACTTCCATGACAAAATGCTGCCAGGCTCACGCCCCAGTTCTACACAAAGCAAACCTCTTAATTAATTCCATATAATTAATTCAACAAGCTACACCGAACATTATTATAAACTCACAGAAGAGAATTACCTTCTTCCCTGCCAGTTTCTGAGGACAATCTTCTCAAACAGGAAAAAAGAAAGGGTTTTTTTTAAAGAATGTTTAAAGAAACATAGGCAGATTCAAGACTTCAGTTTCATGAGAAGCTCTCCTACGCTTGCAGGATACGTCCTTGGCACACAACAATCTCACTAAAGAGGAGAGACAGACAGCAAGAGAATTCCACGGTATTTTGGAGAACGATTCTCTCAACCATTTGCATCAGGATCAACCAGCAGTGAATCCACCAAATCCGACGCAATTTTCTATACCTAAATTGCAGACTTGTGGAGAGGACAATAAACAGCTTACTCATCCCCCATGCAAACAGTTCAGCTAACATTATTCTGAGTATGTCTTTTAGTATAATCACCCAGCTTTTCGCCCTGAATGGAACTAAGAAAAGGCCAGATACAGAATGTGTAGCTGCATATCTGTACAAGGCAGAAAATTGATATCCAAAAAAACTAGATATACAAAGCCCAGGCCAGTGAATATTTCATGCTAAAACCTTTTCTACTGGCCTGTGATTTTTACACATTGCGTTGTCTACTCTATTTTCTCCAAAAGAAAAAAACCTTCCTTGTTCTGGAGAGCAGCAATATTTTATGGTTTGCATTTACTGCTCTAAGCTGTAAGAGAACGTGAGATGAACCAGCTCGACGTCCCCATTCCCCACCTGCTTGTTTCCTGCAGTCAGCCGATACCTGCAGCTCCTAAGCCAGAACGTGGGGTGCGGTATCTCATCAAGAGTCAGGAAGGAAGATCTTAACACCTCCCTCACTGCAAGAAAGGGACAATTAGCGAATCGCACAGCCCAACCTCTCACTTCTCTGAATTATTCCTCTTCAATTTTTATTTGTGCTGTTTTATCCCCTACTGAAAGTTACATTCCCTTGGAGCACCCTAAATCACCCTTTCCCTGTGGGTGCACATACCTTTCGACTGCTCTTAGATACCTTTTATAGTCCAATTTTAAAAATTGTTTAGTGAAGCCATTCATACTTCGTCACTTTAATCTCTCCTTACAAATCAAACCCTCGATCTTCATCATTTTTGCTGCCCATCCACAGCAGCCTATTCCTTAATTTCTCTTCTCTTTGGCAAGTTGAGAAAAGAAGATATCAAATATTTGAGCGTCTCCTACATTTTGCAAATCGTAGTAGCAGCTTTGGTGTACTATTCTGACCTATTGTGTTGTTTGCTTTACCTGTTGACTGCACTCTTTTGCTTAAAATCTCACAACCTTTCAGCAGGGAAAGGATAACCAGATAATCAAAATACTGAATACTAAAAAGGTCATCATCATACTGTACAATACCTGAGCCACTACAATGTATTAGGTATTAAAATTGTTATATCTCATGCTTCTGAGAAGAGAGCAAGAGAGAAAAAGAGCAACGGATGGAGCATTAATCCATTCAAGTGTCAAAGATTGCAATGAAAGAAGAAAAACATGTTCTGAACTACGTAACGTTTTGATTTGGTTTTTTCCTAAGGAAATAGATTTCCCCTTATCTGCTCTGAGCTAAATATTCAGAATAAAGCAGCCTTTCAAAAAGATCCTAAATAGGGAAGAAAGTCCGGCCTGGAATCCAATGAGTTGGCAGACTCTGCTACAAATAACTGAAGTATTTACTCCAACCTTTGCATCCTTAAAATCCTGATAGCGTCAGTGCTGTTTATATGATGATAGTTCATACACCAAAACCAGACACGAGAAGAAACGACCTTTCTCATGGAGGTTTTCAGTTGCAATAGATCGGGCAATCAGCGATGGAAGATCCTTTGTTATTCATGCTCAGGAACAAGGACTATGAAGTTGCTGAAAATCCTGCAGAAAGCTTTAATGGTATGTACACACTAGTTGCATTTCCATTAAATAATGGCTGAATAAAAAAATCAGCATTTCTACAAATCAGTCAGTATTGGGGTATTGCTTAATGTTGGATCACGCAACACCAAGACTTTGGCTAAGACAGTGGCAAAACTAAAGTTCTCCATTAAAAGTGTATCTACTGTTGCTTTTCTAATTTTTTTCAAAGGGAATAAAAGTTACAGCGCTTCCATAATAAAAAAAGAAATCTGTTGTGCCACTTGACATTGTTATAAAATTGTTGAAGTGTACAAACATCAAGAGAGGAAATCTCAAAACATTTCAGAGTTTTGTGATTACAGCTTTTTGTGACATCATATTTTTGTTCCAGTGAAAAGAACATATATTTTAGCTGTTGAAACACACAAAGTCCATTTTAAAGATATTTACAGAATAGAATTTATCCACAGCTTTTTGGATGACAAGTTCTAAGTAAAAAGAGATTAATGATTCATTCAATGGAACAGATTCTGGTTTATGTGTCCTGCTGCAAAGGGGGTGTAAGAGCATCTGTGGCACATACATGTTTCTTTTTACAGCCCTGCCCCTTCCTTACAATGTTTACAAGGTCAAAAATGATACAAACACAAAGTTTTAACTCCATTTATGTGGGTTGGCAGGGTAAGCGACAGCTATCAGGCTGCAAGGGAGCTGTTGAATGAGGATGAATTTAGTCCTTTAGCTATGCATCTGCTAGAGACTGAAAGGTTTGAACTGGAAGATGGAAAGGCAGTGGCAGCAAACCAGGACTTCATTCATCAATTAAATTCATTTTTCATAGTAGCGTAATGAATATCCAAGGGAGTGTTTAATGCCAAGCACAGGAAATAAATAAAGCGGAGCAAACTTACAGTTGAGAATGAGGATCTGGAGAAGCCTCCTGCAAGCTGGAGAGACTGCTGTTTTCTTGCCCAACAATCCATCCTTCACAGGAGAACACATTTATTTCTGTAAGAAAAGAGAGGTCACTACGTTACAATATGAACAAAGAACAAACTTGTCTGAAGTTTGGCTCTTTAACATTCAGCCTGGGATTTTAGCTGTCCTTTTCAAACACGTCAGCAAAGGCCAATACAGCCATCGCCCAAAACGCGGGCTAGGAAATAAGAAAAGGAACGCTCCCTGCTAAGAACTGACTCTCTCAGTTCCCTTAAGCCATCACAAGTCAGGTATTAGGCTTTTATTTCCTACCAACACCAAACAACAAAACACAACCTGGACTTATCGGCTTGGCTTTGTGAGCTGAACAGCCCTGTTCCTGTGGTTAGAGCTGGTGTAATAATTCCTGCCCCTCGGGCGCTGCTCTGAAACGGCACCACAGGAACGTGACCGTATTGTTTATGGAACCAACTTTGTTGTTTGATGAGCTCGGTACTTATCTATTTCCAGGTCTCAGAGGGTGCCAGCTCGCCTGTAGACATACCACAGGATCCTTGAAAAGCGATCGCCTAAGATGACTCACTAAGTGGGATGCAGGATGCTGTTACACTTCTCTAAACTGGGAAACTTCCTCTTCTCACACTAGTACTGATAATAGTGCTGAGCAAATAGAAAGTCATCACAGAAAATGATGTATTCAGCATTTTTTGCACTTGAGAAGCTGAAGACTTTTTAAGAGTTTACTCGTCATTCAAAGGGACTCACCAAATATCTTTTGCAATTATTTTTAGGTCCAAAACCAACGTGTGAGCGGTTCACTCAGAGCATCATGGGAATTATTTATGTTTACAATTTGTGAGTGAGTACCAGGATGACAGCATGTAACAGAAAGGGCATTTCAGCTCCATTTATATTCTGCCACACACTTCCTATTTAACCGCAGGCAAGCTGCAGTCTTCCCTAAGCTTCTCCTCCTTCTCTGTACATTGCTTTGGGCCAAACTCCCTCTGGATAACTGACAGCAGGATTTGTTTTCTCTTTTAGGGTATATGTTAAAAAAAAGCATCACTTGGGAGCCCCATCAAGCAACTTACTTCAAGCTCTAAGGAACCGAACAGTTACCCTTGGTAAGGTAAACAGACCTCACTTACTACATTAAAACACATAAAAAAGAATTTATGCCAGGTAATGCTGTCATCCTGGCAGATACCTGATAGGACAATTACCAGGCAAAACAAGTCCTTACAATATTCAGAAATATTGACACAGCACGTGAGACGATCATTACCTAAGTGAATATGGAATAAGAGGTGCTGCCATATGTTTTATTCCCCTTATGTGTCTCTCAAGTTGGAAGAATACACTTGAATTTCTTTTTCCTGAGTCAATGCCAAATAACAGCATCCAAATCCAGCGTCTAGAGAATTACTTACATTTTCTATTAATTACCAGTTTAATATATATTTTTAAAAAAAGATTACAGCAATGGGTAGTTATGAAGTGCGGTTTTTTAAAATGTATGGGGGATTGGACTAGCTGACCTTTAAAGGTCCCTTCCAACCCAACAAATTCTATGACTCTATATATTGTCATCAATAAAACATCTAGCACAGACAGCATCAGTAGATGAAAGGCTAAAGGAAGTGGGGAAGAATATACTCAGACGACTTAAATGGGTCCAACAGAACTGATTTCTAGGGGGTTGCCCCCTCTGGCACTTATGTTGGGCAGCGTAGTCTCTGCTTCCTTACTGCTCCACACCATGAACACCAGGCAGCTGACCAAAATCCGTGCCACCAGTCCCAGCCTAAGGTCAAATCCTTCTTGAGCCCTTCCTCGAAAGCGCTCCTGCAGGGCAGGGGCGCACAGGCAGCTGAGCCCCCCCCCCCCC